>JAODUP010000326.1:525000-535000 GCA_025642065.1 Paralvinella palmiformis
AGTAGTTATATTGTTATATCATAGTAGCAAATCAATTTATAGTACATTCAATCGCCGTCTATTACAAAAGGAGAGTTAAAGCCGCCATTTGTTTTGAGAATGGCAACTTTTCCTGTGGATAGTTTCGCTTTTCTTTTGCCTGTACCGTAAACTGTAAGGTGATAATGTAAACTGTTGGCCAAACGTTTATTGTGTATCCGCACGCAAGGTATATCCCGTAACACACACACACACACACACACACAGACAGAGAGAGAGATTAATCCATAAATAGATTGTGTGTGTGTGTTATACTAACCAGATATATTGTCTCCACTTAATGTCTGCCAGTAGTCCTTCTCACTTATTTTAGCGGCTACCCAGGCTAACTCAGTACCAACATAGTCTTAAAGAAACACATTAAGTATATAATATCATATAAGTTTCAACAATATATATATATATATATATATATATATATATATATATATATAAATCTATTAACTGTTATTGCATCGGCGAGGACTGAAACATGACAAGTGCCGAATCCATCATCCTCACATACATCGAGTTGATAAACATTTAAAGTCCTTTGATACCCACAATATTAATTTATTATTTATGCAGTAATCATTTCCCTTTAAATCATCATGATCGTAGACCAATCGATAATATAACACCTAGTCATAGTCCGGACGTCATATAGACAGGTGACTGTCAAAGATGATAGGTGCCTGTCAAATATGACAGGCACCCCCCTCACACACAGATCACTTATTAGTAATGTTAGCGGCAACAGATCCGGTGTCTTGATAAGTCACCACACTTACGTAAACAATTGATGATGGGCCGTATTTGTACCGTGATTGGCGGCTGTTATTGACAGTAAAGTAGCAGTTAAAGAGCTCGACACCTGCTAGTCTTTTAGTGTAATTAGAAGTCAAACTCCTAAGCGACTTAATAACGTCTATAAATAAGCCACACTTCACTGTGAACTCCGGTGGCCTAGCGGTTAAGCACCCGGCTCTTGGTGCCAAGGGTCACAGGTTCGATTCCAGCAAGAGTTCGAAAGCAAGGGGTCACTCCTCAGAGGTTAAATTTGTCCGGTTTTTGGTTTGCAATAGATAAAAGCAACACCAAATTTCTGTGCACAAGGTAGGCTAAATGGGCCGAGCGACCTCCGAAGGCAATGAGGCGAAGCGAAAGACGAAACGCCATTCTGATAAAGCCCCGCCCGGGTTTGAGCCCGGGTATTATAGATCCGTAACCAACCGCGCTACCAGTTAAGCCAGGGAGGCGCGCCGCGCAATAAATAAAAGCTCCCGAGTGTAGTGTACACGCTGTTGTCTGGTTTCCGGTTAGCATCCACGTGTTCTTAAGCCCGTATGTATGTATATTAAACGTATTTCTCTGGGGGGGGTTGCCTTTTGCTGGATGTCGTGAAATGGGGATACCTATAATTGCTTAAATGCAAATAGCAATCACACAGAATGAGGACTTTTTTACGTTTACTGCAACTTTTTACTCTCATATTTCGAACACTGCAGCTGCTAGGGCATATGCAGTTCGACGCGATGCCGAAAATATTGATCCAGGAATTGCGCCAATCTGATATGAGATTTGATCGAAGAAGATACGCTTGGAAGTAACTGCTTCAGTATTTATGACAACAACAACAACAACATCGGAAATAAACATACAAAATAAGCAACACAAACGTATGTGGTATGGCTGTAACTTCGACTTAAGACATCAAAACTTACCTAATTTAGAAATGACGCCTTGATCTCTTTGCTCCTTTATCGTGGCCAGTGTCTGTCCAAGGGCGTCACATTTCTGGAATGCTTCAGACATGCTAACTGTTCTACTCTCTTTATAAAGATAATAACACGCGTCCTGATCATCATAACAAGACACGGCCACGGGTTCTCCGCTACTAGGGTCAAGGACGCCCAACAAACACCAGACTGTACCGATAAAAAGAGATATTTACACGTCATTAATGGAGGAGAGGGGGGGGGGTGTATACACCTTATATTATTATACACAGGTTTCATGGCTGAAGGGTTCCCGATAAAGGTTTTCGTTTGGTTCCCCTTGATCGGGGGTTCGAGTAGAAGTTTCGTTGTGGAATTCGTTCCAGTTTCTTTTGCATAATGTTTTAAGTGCAACAATGTATATAGTATTTGTGTTGGTATATATATATATATATATATATATATATATATATATCGCAGTTGTAGTTCACTTTCATACTGACACATCACACTACCAATTATAAACAAACCAAATCAAGTTTTATTTCATATATTAAACACTTCCGTCTTTTTATCATACCTGATTCTGTCAGTTATTTTACCAGTTTAATATATATATATATATATATATATATATATATATATATACACACCAATGATGGCATAAAATCAATGGAAACGTTTACCCATAAGAGCTGTTTGTAGACAAACAATTTAAAGTAGAAAGATTCTATGAGCAATACCACTAAAGCAGAATTGTTGACATAAAGTTGACGAGTAAATAAACTTACTTTACGCTTAATTGACTATATATATATATATATATATATATATATATATATGATGTCCTTCAAACAGGATTGGTACTCGGTTATAGCTGAATTACGATGATGTATTTTAGAATCTATCTGATTTGTTATATTTCTGTATGCCCACTTAGCGTTTTATTAGCAGAGAGATAGAGTTAGTGTGTGTATGTAATACACATACATATGTCCGCTTAGCGTTTTATTAGCAGAGTTAGTGTATGTGTATGTAATACACATTTACAATGTGTGTTTCTTTTTTCATTTGATTTCACCCTACTAGCCTACCTACCACTACCCTAATACTCCCCCTCCTCCCTCCCGACGCGCACGTTCTGAGTTCGTAATTGTCTATAAATTGTTGTATGTAGTTTGAGAAGACTAAAGGGGGGGGGAGGTACAGTCGATGCAATAGGCTTCACGTGTCGAGGTCGTGAAATCCCACTCACTCACTCATTTCATCAACCCCCCCATATATATATATATGTGTGTGTGTTGTGTTCATGTTTGATAGGTCTGTATTTAGATTTGCGTTCATCAAGATGTTGCGGCGTGGACACGGCATGATTCACTTATCAACCACAGAATGAATATATAGGGTTTAGGGATGGGGGGCGGCGTTCTTTTCTTTACCCCCATCATCAAAAACGGCCCGCTAAAGACTACCCGTAGGTTTATTATATAGGCTTGCCCTGGGCACAGACACATTCACGGCATAGTTCACTGGAATGCAAACGTTAACAAGAAATGTGACGTTATACGAATATTTACCATCAAACGGCCAGATGTATCTCGTGGTGATGGTTCGTTGGGGTCGACAAACGATGAATCGGGTAGTGTACTGGATTCGTGTTTGCGTGTTCTTTAGCATGGTGTGAAAAGAAAGGTGGCGACTGCACCGTCACATAATGTCGATGATTCATCAGGGGACTGAACCAGGAACATACATCGGCCATTACTACGATGACTCAAAGGTGATAGCTCTCAGTGGGTGGAGGTGGTAGGACGGAGGGCCTCGGGTCTGCTGATCTTAAGATAGTGATCGTTGTCGTAAATCCTATAACCCAACGTTACTGGAACGTCTGTAATACTCTCAAGTCAGAATATGACAAGTATGTGTGTGTGTGCGCGCGCGCCCGCCCGCTCGCAAACAGAGATAATCGTTTATTATATGATCAATCAGAAATCTTCGCTTACCCCTGACTGAGGAGACATCTCCCCCCAAAGATCACTGGACCGAAAAACAGGTAAATAACTGTTTACACGCCGACCACCCTTACGAGTAAATCGATCGTCAAAACAAACAAACAAACAAACGTACCAAATATAAACACCGTTGATGGACTGTTGATATCCATTGTACAATCCTTCCGATTCACGGCGATGTTAACTTGATCCTCCGCCGTATTCGAGTCGGCCCGTAGTAGATATATCGCGCCACTTATTTGCGCATCGTTTCGACCCGAATCCGGCCTTCAATCGTAGCTAGGCTAGAGGGTTTACTTCGGCCCGTAAACTGAGATGAGATGACGTCGACCAGAAATACGGACCCCCAGCATACGATATAACCTGCCGCGCGTGTGTGTATATATATATATATATATATATATATATGACGAATCTGATTGAAAACTCTAACCTGCCTAACTTCGGCGACCCTTCACCCGGATATTTCTAGCGAGTCGAGCGACCTTTTAAGATTCTTCTCTGGGTGAGGTGACAGCTGAACCATGACGCGGAAGTCATTGTGAGCCCGGGCCGAAGGGACCGTGTCCGTCAGCGGAGACTGGGTCGGTATAGATCTAAATTTAGACTGTTCTTGCACGAGGTCCGGACTGCTGGCTGGTACATGTCGGTTGACGGATGGTGTGTGGTGTTTCGGCTCAATCTTTCCGTACTGTTCCTCAGGCCCCGTGACTGGTGCTGTGGAGGGGGGGGGGAGAACGGGGGAAAGAAAGGAACAGCCACTCAATAAAAAGGGGCCACACTGGAAATAAGAGCTCACGCTTTCGTGTGCTATCCTCGATCATGAAACGAAAGAAAATCACCGCGTTCGTAAACTGTGCTTCTTCAGCCAAAACGGTGTTCGCACGCCTCCGTGCCGTTGTTCCGGGACCCAGTACTTCACCCCCGGGCTCCGCCCCCCATCTACGGGCAGGTGACGAGTGACGTCATACTAATATTACTCGTGTGCTATTCAATCGTGTCGTCCGTCATTCGTATTTCGAGGCCAAGTCGAAGCGATTTTTTTAAGTGGTCCTTTAAAACTTTGAAGTATATGACGCGTTTTTAGCCGGTACGCGGCTGCGGTTAATCGGATTTCACGTCTATGGGCCCCGCAGGTACTAGGACCCCGTCATATTTGTTTTGCTGAGGCACTGTTATCATGACCTTAACGCTCTAATAGTTAAAGACACTCTGAACCGTAGCGATACATGTACATATGTTTATATCGATATAAAGTTTACTTTCTCTCTCTCTCTCTCTCTCTATATATATATATATATATATATATATATATATATATATATAATTTTTATTGTTAATTTATTGTCTACCGTACCAGGGTCAGTTGTAGTGGGGTAAAAGTTTTAAGTACGAGAGGAGGGGGGGGGGCGATTATTTAAAAGCCCGAGGGTCCATACATGGGTTAATAGGACTCAGTATATGATCATCTATAACATATACTAAAGTAGCGGATATGTTCCTTACACAAAACTGTCTAATCGTCGTCCCTATTTTAACGTCTGTCTTTAAAAAAACCTACAATCTGCTTTAAAGATTCGTCTACACTTCTGAAAGAATAACAAATATTTTTCATCTGCTGGATCCGAAGGACATGGTGAAATAGGCGAGCGAGCGCGCACGCACGCACACACACACATATATATATATATATATATATATATACAAATATATACATATGTATACATACACCTAATATTTATGCTTCAGTTGACAAGAACGTTTTTTGTCATACTAGTCATTCTAATACCGCAAGTCTTTGTTACCACTTCGGCGCTGGTCACATATGGGATATCAGATGGTCGTGGGCTAAAACTGAATTAATCAGACCGAAAACGTGTGCTAAATGATGAAACACCCCACATAAAAAAGTAGCCCAAACACACAGGTAACTGGATTCGTTTGGTCTGTAGCATGAGAAACTTGTTCGGGGTCGGAAACCCAATATATGGTGTTGTCGAGTAGTCTCCAACTTGCTGTATCCAGTACAATTAAACACCATAAGAGTCAAGTCGTGATGGAGGTCCTCAGCGGGTCAAAACCAAATAGGTTATTTTAAGCATGAAGTAGCTGCCTCGTTGACAATGAGTACGTGTTTAGATGGAGTAGTGTAAATAACACAAATACACGATAAAGACCTCCAGGTTCGAATCTGAACGTAATCTGTCTCGGTAGGAAGTTTCATTCGAACGTTTCTTTACTAATCGAGTTATTTAACCTCGGCGTTGATCACACCTGTGACTTATAGCGGAGCGCAGACTGCCTAAAAAAAAAACATATCTAAAAAATACTGGTAGGAGTGAAATTTGAACCCACAACCCGGATGTTCGGATCGCGATGATTTAACCCCTGCGCCATCGGTATGTCCTTCTTCCTTTACGAAGTTTAAACACCTGCCAATACGTCACCGATGTAATAACCAGCAGCTACGGTAAACGGAAACGTTCACTCAACCAGTTTAATCCTAGGGTAGTCTAAGGCGTTTTTATTTATTATCAACCTTTATCTTATAATACGATGTAAACAAATGCCAGACTGTAGAATAATGATACAAGCAAAAATACAACAATTAGGAATATCGTAATCAGATCCAATTCCGGAATTTTAAACAATCAATTCCGGATTGGGACTTGATAAATTTTGAATTGGAATTGAAATTTCCTACCAAAACAATTTAATCCACAAATTAATTTACCATTAAATTTTTTAATTCGTACAATATTTCTTCCATGACAATCCTACATGGAATGTAAACTACTCGGAGTAGGTATTCCAAGTCAGGTACTCGGGAGTAAAAAGCAGCAGGTAAAAATCTGTAAAAATGGAATTGGAAAATCTGGAATCAAATTGATGTGGAATTGACCAAATGGAATTGACCAAATTTATCCGATGTCTGATCGTAACAACAGTCACAAATAACTCCAATTAGATCAAATGGCCCAGTCACGAAGTGTAGATTCGACCCCGTGACCTGCAGGTCTGTAACAGGGTATGCTACCAACTGAATAATACAAGTGACCCCAACGATAACCGTGGAGTGCCATTAATACAACTTATGCATAGCATTCGGTTAGACAGATGGATATTTGGGATAGGTTAATTGCGGACATAATGTTATCGCTTCATTTCATAGAGACAAGCATTACTCTTCCGAATTTCATTTATAACAATAACCAAAATACTCTGCGCCGTCTACAGTACCTGGAAGTTGAACACAAACACACTATTAGGGCACTAAACTCGGCGCACTATCATTCACATGTTTAACACAAATTACAAAATAAAACGTTATCTGAGAATACCGCGACATATCTGTTAGATAATTAGCTGGCCAGCGACTGAACTTTACTTTAAAAACCCTCGATTACTAGAAACAAAACATTTCTGATTACACAATGTGTGGTGACATAAATATTAACAAACAACAGTGACTGTGTCATGAAGGACTGGCATCGAAAAACATCTTCACTTGCGCTGCAATAGATTTGCCGACAACTGCGGAAAGATCCTGAAAGTACACAAATGACATATATTAATAATAATATATATATATATATGTACACCGAAGAGTTGTTTTTTTTTCTTCAGGTGCACAATTATTGTCTAGAGTGTACAATGGTGTGAATAAATGGTATGTATAATGTATTCGTGGACTTGAAACCCATTTTTATGTGAAGTACAATTAAATCAGACATTACATTCTGTGCAAATTTATTGTTATCACTGTTGCTATCTGTTGGGGGGAGGTTGAGGTGAGGGGGACTTTTATAATACTGCACAGCACTTACAGTGATGCAGAATACAAAATTCGGTACTCTTAACAAAATGTGTACTTATACACAGACACACACACACCACTTGTTTCACATCAAACATCAGGTTGCCCAGATGGCCCAGTGGATAGAGCAGTGTATTACACACTGCCAGGCCTCGGTTGTTTGGGAAATATAGTACTGGAGGATAACCCTTCGGCCATATCTCCAACACGTCACCAGAGCTGAGATTAGACAAAGTACTCAATCTCACCCATCATCAATACAAAAATGACAAGGATATATATATATATATATATAAATGGCAGGAAATAAACTATAACAATGTATACAATAATGGAGTAATACAATAAAAAGACATATGAATTTATAGATAAGCAATTAGGGAATCTGATCAAAGATGATTTTTCCACTATCTAAATACCAAAAATTATTATTATCATAACTCATAAACTAAATTTGCTAGATGGCATTATCTAAAGACAGTCTACTACTAACAGTAATTCATTCACCGTCAAATAAAACTCTCTTCTACTAGTACTTAGTGACTTATGAAGGTATACTCATTACATTAGAACAACCCATTTATTATGAACAAATAATTGATAGAATAGAAATTTGGTCTGTAGCACGAGAAACTTGTTCGGGGTCGGAAACCCAATATATGGTGTTGTCGAGTAGTCTCCGACTTGCTGTATCCAGTACAATTAAACACCATAAGAGTCAAGTCGTGATGGAGGTCCTCAGCGGGTCAAAACCAAATAGGTTATTTTAAGCATGAAGTAGCTGCCTCGGTGACAATGAGTACGTGTTTAGATGGAGTAGTGTAAATAACACAAATACACGATAAAGACCTCCAGGTTCGAATCTCAACGTAATCTGTCTCGGTAGGAAGTTTCATTCGAACGTTTCTTTACTAATCGAGTTATTTAACCTCGGCGTTGATCACACCTGTGACTTATGGCGGAGCGCAGACTGCCTAAAAAAAAACATATCGAAAAAATACTGGTAGGAGTGAAATTTGAACCCACAACCCGGATGTTCGGATCGCGATGATTTAACCCCTGCGCCATCGGTATGTCCTTCTTCCTTTACGAAGTTTAAACACCTGCCAATACGTCACCGATGTAATAACCAGCAGCTACGGTAAACGGAAACGTTCACTCAACCAGTTTAATCCTAGGGTAGTCTAAGGTGTTTTTATTTATTATCAACCTTTATCTTATAATACGATGTAAACAAATGCCAGACTGTAGAATAATAATACAAACAAAAATACAACAATTAGGAATATCGTAATCAGATCCAATTCCGGAATTTTAAACAATCAATTCCGGATTGGGACTTGATAAATTTTGAATTGGAATTGAAGTTTCCTACCAAAACAATTTAATCCACAAATTAATTTACCATTAAATTTTTTAATTCGTACAATATTTCTTCCATGACAATCCTACATGGAATGTAAACTACTCGGAGTAGGTGTTCCAAGTCAGGTACTCGGGAGTAAAAAGCAGCAGGTAAAAATCTGTAAAAATGGAATTGGAAAATCTGGAATCAAATTGATGTGGAATTGACCAAATGGAATTGACTAAATTTATCCGATGTCTGATCGTAACAATAGTCACAAATAACTCCAATTAGATCAAATGGCCCAGTCACGAAGTGTAGATTCGACCCCGTGACCTGCAGGTCTGTAACAGGGTATGCTACCAACTGAATAATACAAGTGACCCCAACGATAACCGTGGAGTGCTATTAATACAACTTATGCATAGCATTCGGTTAGACAGCTGAATATTTGGGATAGGTTAAATGCGGACATAATGTTATCGCTTCATTTCATAGACAAGCATTACTCTTCCGAATTTCATTTATAACAATAACCAAAATACTCTGCGCCGTCTACAGTACCTGGAAGTTGAACACAAACACACTATTAGGGCACTAAACTCGGCGCACTATCATTCACATGTTTAACACAAATTACAAAATAAAACGTTATCTGAGAATACCGCGACATATCTGTTAGATAATTAGCTGGCCAGCGACTGAACTTTACTTTAAAAACCCTCGATTACTAGAAACAAAACATTTCTGATTACACAATGTGTGGTGACATAAATATTAACAAACAACAGTGACTGTGTCATGAAGGACTGGCATCGAAAAACATCTTCACTTGTGCTGCAATAGATTTGCCGACAACTGCGGAAAGATCCTGAAAGTACACAAATGACATATATTAATAATAATATATATATGTACACCGAAGAGTTGTTTTTTCTTCAGGTGCACAATTATTGTCTAGAGTGTACAATGGTGTGAATAAATGGTATGTATAATGTATTCGTGGACTTGAAACCCATTTTTATGTGAAGTACAATTAAATCAGACATTACATTCTGTGCAAATTTATTGTTATCACTGTTGCTATCTG
>JAODUP010000326.1:537500-565000 GCA_025642065.1 Paralvinella palmiformis
TATATATATGTATGCATAACATGCACAGAGATATTATATAATTCAGGTAGTATGCAGAATATCTAATATTAGTTCTCATACAATAAAATATAAGTGTTGTTGTATAGATCAAGAAAACAGTAAAAAGACCACATTAATGTATTGTTTTACATTTACAATCTGTTATATACACACTATCTAGAGACAAACAGACCATTCTAAGTTTGGCCAGTTTTCTCTTGTATGATGATCCCGCAACGAGATCACCTTCAGAAAGGTAAACGACTGCCATGTCACTTGATGGATGGAAGTCTACTACGCCTAACCTGTCCTCGTATAATATATTTACGAGCACCTGAAAAATATATAATATATTATTATAATATATTTATGTCACCTGAAAAATGAACTGGACTATAATACCCTAAAATGAAATATCTTAGAAAAGAAAAAGAATTCTTAGTCCAAACTAGGAAAATTATATGTAATTACATGTAATATATATATATATATATATATATATATATATATATACAGTGCATCCTCTATTTCATGACACTCTTTATAACACCACCCTCACTCATTGCCAAAAGAGGGACGCCTCCGTGGTCTAGCAGTAGCGTGTTGGAACACAGATCACTACCACCTGTGTTCGAATCCCGGCGTGGGCATATCTGAAGGTTGTTTCATCTTTCACTTGTCTCATTACCTTTGGAGGTGGCTCGCATTTAGCCCACCTCGTGCACAAAAGTGGCCGTAAAACATCAATCATCATTGCCAAAAGACCAATGAGAATGGATTTACACCCAATATTTACACCGTCTTTATAACCCCCCCTCGTTATTTGGTTATTGCCAACATATAGCAGATCCCAATCTGCCATTTCCTTCTTTACTTCACAAAGTCATTTTCACGTATTTTACACAAAGCCTAATATCGGCGATATTTTTCAAGAAGTTTTGTTGTAACATACAATTACAGGCCAGGACATTTCCATATTTTGTAAAATTCCAGGACATTTCCAAGACCTGGAAAGTGAATGTTATCCAGGCCACGTGGGAACCCTGAAATACCCAATAAAATACTGCTACGCCAAACTTAGAGAAGAGCCCTGATATTTAATTTTTAATATTTGTTGACTAACTCAGTCACAGCTATATAAAAATCTAAATAAAATCAAGAATAACCCAGACTATACTCTCACACTTCAAGAATTCAGATACCGTTAATTCAATGTGGAAATGATTTGTAGAAAATAATTATAGCTCAGTACCCATAAACTTAGTCCATTCTGTCAGCCATTGGTCTGGCATCTGTTTTGCTTGCACAAAAGATATATGTGCATATGGATGCAGATGTACAAAAAGCACTCGGTGGCAGCTATATTTCAATCCACTTAAATGATCCAATGTTGTGTAAAGTGTATTTGGGATCCTATTCATCAGTTATTTCAGTAAAAAAAAAGTTTATACATTTCCACAATAGGAAAACATCCTGCCATAAAGAGACAATCAAAATTGAGCTATTTAACCTAGCACTGGTCGCACCTGGGTCATGTGACCAAGGGGTGATTTTCCAGGGAATTAAAATCCCACAAACACAGGAATAAGCCAGATTCAAACCCACAATCTTGAGGTTTGCAACACAGTGCTCTAACCATTGGCATTCTCTGATCTGCACCATAAAACAACAAATTAAGATGTGGTCAAATATTTCTCAATCTGAGTAGTCCTTTTGGTTACTTCAACAGCTTTTGTAATTATTTTCAATACAAAATATTGGCAGAGACTTCATAAATAATTTGTTCAAATTCTTGCCATATCACATGATCATGGCCAGGTGAAAAAAAGTGAGGAGGATAATTCCTCAGATATAATACACAGCACTGAAACATGTTTATCAAACCACATCCCATCAAACATGCTCATAAATCTGTGCAATTGTTGCGATAAATATATTTAATTTTTATTAACAGTTGGATATTAAGAATTTTAAACAGATTGAATCCCTATTAATAAATAATCAAGGATTATTTTTAGAAAACAATCTAAAGTTTATTTTCCTAACTCGACCCTGTTTTAATAGCTTACCAGGCTGTGTGCCAAAGTTGGTCAACTATTTTTGTTAGCATTGCAAACATGCAAAGTGCGAGTGCTTTAATGTATATTTTATTCAAAACAACCGATACAGCTCACTACTATACATGTGTTGACATTGTGGGTTTGGGTGGTTTACTATGGCATAAACAGGGTTCGAAATTAACGTTCTCGCAGTTCGCCCGAAATTGACAGGACTAGTAAAGTTTCAGTTTGACTCTTCCTGCGGGCGAGTACAATTATTAGGCTAGAATAAAGTCAAATCTGCAGCTGCGTGTTATGGCCCAGAAAGTCACTCGGTAGCCTATGAAACTTCCTTTTGGACTCCAAGCTGAAGAACTCGCTTGTTAGAGGGCATTTATAAATAAACAATCAAAACAGAAATTCACCCAAACTTATGTTCCTCCAGGGTTCAGCAGTTGAAATCATGCAGATACTCTTTTTGTATCAGCTACCAATGACTTGTAGTTTATTTTCTTCAAATAGACATTTAAGTGTATTTATAATGTTATTCAAACCATTCAATCATACTAGCTGTGTGCTTAAAATCCAATTTTGCATTATAAATCAGCAAACCTATCAGAATGACTTCTAGACAACTCGTACCTAAGACAACCTGTACTCAAGACATCCTGTACCCAAGCTAAGATAACCCGTACCCACTGTCTGGGGGTACGAGTTGTCATGGCATGGGTACTGGGAATCCGGGACATTTAGCCAATGGACACTTAGTCAACGGACATTTAGCCAATATTTGCAGGGGGACATTTAGCAAACATTCAAATTTTTTGATTATGTTTATGGGAGTTTTCATAAATATAGTTGTTTCAATAAATACAAAACATTGTATGTAACTGTATTTTTGTAATTCATTGTACAAATGTAACAAACACAAAGTGATGTCTCATATTCTAAAACTTGCAAACACAGATGTTACATATAGTCCACAGCTGTTATATTCAATCATCATAGTGTATGTAATTGAATTTTATTCAATTCATTGTACGAGTGTAATGATCACAAACAAATGTCTCATACTCTAAAATTTGAAAACACAAACGTTGCATATAATACATTCTTTATTTCTGACATGTTGTCCATAGGTGTACATTGTCAATATTCCTATTATTAAGTCTACATCGTATACTTTTAATATATTTGTTTGTGTTATCTATATTGTTTCCATATTTTATATTTCTTAACTGGGCGCTAAGTATAAATATAGTTGAATAAAATATTGAGTCATTTAAGAACAGAAAAAAACCCATAGTGAGCCATAATAATCTCATTTAAATTTATCGCTCAAATAATGACATGAGTATTTCCTTAATAGTGTCTGTAATTAACAAACATCAAAATGTTCAATGGCTTCAATGCCATTCAATGTCTTGCATACAGTTATTGAATTTTGGTTTAAATACGGACGTATATCTGTATGATTTAAAAATGTGTGACACAGACTACCGGTATGTCATGTCATATTCTCGTTTATCCCACATATTATCATGCAACAAACCTTGTCGGATCAACAAATTCTGACTGTACATAAAACAGAATCACTGTAAAGGAAGCCAGATCTAATTGCCCTGGGGCTCTTTTAGCCTACTAGCCTATAGAAGCCACTGGTTCCAGGTGAAAGAAGTTAAGTGTCATTGGGGATGGTCTGGTCAACTTGAAGGTACACCAAACAGAAGCACTGTAAACAAAGCCAGATCTATTTGCACTAGGTGACCCAACCCTGACATATCATTATTTATATATAATTATACCGGAGAAAACAGTATACATTAATATAAATATACAAATTGCACAAAAAGCAGCAATAATTATTATGTTGTTAACAGTAACATCTTATCTAAAGATAGGCCTATATTTGCAACATCAATAAAGAGAACATAATATTGACAGGGCATACACAAACTCAAAATATAACAATATACATGTAGATGTAAGATGAAAATTTTGAATGTTGGCTAAATGTCCCCCTGCAAATATTGGCTAAATGTCCGTTGGCTAAATAATGTCCGGATAGATCTACCGGATAACTCTGGACTCTGCTGTCTTTCATTATAGACTCTACCGATTATATATATATATATATATAATATGATATATCCTGGACGATAATAGGCAATAATAAATAACCTTTCATTCTGTTTGACAGTTCCGAACCCCTCCACTTTTCGCTGCAGACGACATGCCCAGTGGGCACTTTCATAGTATTTCGGACAGGAGTTTGGGTTAACTGACTTACGAATGGGTTTTTGTCAGCCATAACAAGTCTGAAATAGATCATCTATACAATAAAATCAATCAAAAAGTAGCGCCGTTTAAGGATGATCAAACAACTCACTAGATGGCGCCTTGGTGTTCCTATTGACTAAACATGCAAATATATATATATATATATATATATATAGAGGCATATTCTTTATTGACCTATAATAATATAGGAATTCTTTAACACATTGAGAGTACCTTAGGCTTAGCAAATATATATAGACATTCCGAGCACTCATAACTCTGTTTGACTACAAATGTTGTATTTTTTTAAATTTCAGAATAACAATGAATGGATCAATATCTCTGGTCGCCACGAGAGCAGCGCCACCAGTAGAGTGTAATACATTAAGAACATTATGATGTATTACAAGATTACTGTAATACCTTTCAACAATAAGGCAATAAACAGAGATATATTTGTCTAGACTACCAGAAATTGTTCTCCTTATTACGACATATTGCCATCATTATATTATGAACCATTGTAAAACTAAGAAATGTTTATTTAACGTCGGGGTTTGGTACAACAATAAAACATTAGGCGAAGCTATTAACCGACAATAATATATGGTATGGAATATACAATGAAGACCTGTAATACATGGTATGGGATAGATACAATGAAGACTAGATTAGTAGATAATTATTGATATGAACTAACACACACACACAATCACAGCTTATTCTAAACACAAAAATCTAGCTGGTTCCTTGGTTTCTAGCAAAATGTAGGAAAACGTTATATTTAACAATGTCTCCTGGAGCTTGGCTTTGTTGTTCTGGGAGAATCCCCAGGCTGTCGCTTATTAGGCACAGCTTCTATGTTGGAGTGATTGAGAAACCTCCTCCCCACCACTCACAGGGGAAGCAGTACGGAAAGATGGAGCCGAAATACCTTGAGGGTGGTCACTGCCAGAGTGTTTTACGTCCTTCAGGGTTTTTTAACGTCCCCCTTTATTTTAAATAATTCAGTGGAGACGGCAGCGCCATTTAACGTGGTCAGCCACCCACGATGTAGTGAGCCGAGAAATTAATCCCTGGAAAAGTTTCGACCTCTTACGGGGTTCGAACCTGCGACCGTTGCCACCGGAGCTCTGAATAGGTTTTCTTTTAACACATCTCCAGTAAAACAACTTAAATCCAATTATACAAATTCTCAGCCCTAGTAATTACTTCAGTAAAACAAAGCAATATTTCCTGAAGTAGATCTCAACCGAAGCTGCAACAAACATTCATTACTGACAGCAGTTAGATTTCAGTACACACAGTTAATTACTATTAATGTGTGTGTTTTGGTATCTTTATAGCTATGAAAAAAAAAAAATGGAAAGTTGGTTTATTTTCAATTACTTTAATCAAAACAGTTTTTTATTATTAGTAACAGAGCTTCGTTCTAGACAAAGGCTACAAAGGTTAACAGTTTCTAGATTCTGGTTTGAAATTTAAAACTAGCTACGGAATTCTGGTATAAATATTGCACTGCTGGAGTACAACTGCCGGATAGTACAGCAAATGTTGTTGTGCTGCTGATGTTTGGGAAAATACCGATACTGCAGGCCGCCATTCGAAAATACGACCAAATCTTCTTTGTTGGCATTCTAATTCTGCGGGTTGACGGAGCCAGAAGAAGGAAAGTCACTACCAGCAACTGCTCCACGCGGCAGGAAGAGCAAGAAGATGTGCATTTTATGAGGCGATGCCACACTATCAGGGATGTAATATCTTGCTGCCCAAATAGCAACATTAAATAATATAACAGTAAATATATATATCGCGCAGAGCTCGTTGAAGATCAGTGACAATCCCGATGACAACATTAACCGTAAGCTGAAAATATTTGTATGTTTTACATTAACGACAGGCAGATATGGGAAGAACGATCCAGGGTTGGTGGTGGTTGGCCGGGTTCCCCCTTCCGGTGCGGCGATACCGATCGGTGCTTGCGCGTATTCGCGTTTAGGCTGGTGTGTTCATTTATTTCCGAGTTTAACCGACTATTTAAGTCGTAACGATACATTCATCAGTAAACAATCAGTGACGTCATTTCCGGTAATACACTAGGCGTCGATGTATTATGTCATTTTTATCGACAACGTTCTGGATTAGCTGTTGAGGTAACGGAGCTATCATCGTTGATCTAAGATGTCACTTGAGAAGCGAGCTATTTTGAACAGTCACAGTGATAGCACGGAAGAGATATGTGTCATTGTTAATATATATAACGAGAAACTGTTTGATAATTGTCAACAACGTAGGGTTAAACGTAGACAAATTATTTTAAAAAAAACAATGTGATATCAGTATTATCCCGCCACACACACACACAATATTTTCGTATGTGCATGTTCCGTGTATGTTATCGATTTCCCGTTAGTCATAACAAACCTCCAATGGTGCAGGGAATAGAGTGCTGCACAACTAAATTCCAAATCTGGGCTCGAATCCCAATGTTACCTACTTTATATATATATATATATATATAAAACGGGGCCCGACTGTGTATATATATATATATATATATATATATATATAATACTAATAAATAATAATGATCAAAATGGCAGTTATTTTATGTGACTGTCTAGGGAGACACATATGGTATGTGATTTATTGCTTCGTCGGTTTGATGAAACAAAATAACACCCAAAAAATAACCATCAGAATATCGTAGAAATCTTTCTAACTTCGCGTTTCTGATTTGTTGATTGTGGAATGTGCACGAAACAATGGTAGCCTTTTTTGGGTTGCTTAGCGTAGGTTCTAGTAACCCGTGAGGCATATGACCTAGGGGCGACAGCCTAGGGAGACGTATCCCACAGACACGATCTGGATTCGAACCGACAACTATCGGAATGTCGATAGGTACCCCATTTTCAGTAGTAGGGTTCCTAGGATGGTGCAAGACCTGCTCCACATCCTAATAATATTTTATAATTAAATTAAACAATACACTGTGTTTATATTCGTGGACACACAAAAGTCGAGGCCATCTTACCTTTGGGTCTCTGAGAACAATTAACGTACCATAACAATAATAAATAATGCATGTTTATATAGCGCCAGAACCAGGTAATCCTGTTCCGAGGCGCTGTATAGCATTATTATTATCCCCGACTCGGACCTGTTTCCACCCAGCACACATCTCAACTCACAAGGGAGCATACAACGCGTGCTGCCATGAAATGCGCAAAGCGTTAATCAAACATATACCCATCACGTCCTGTCAGGTTCTCATTTTTATGGATGAATGAACCAGTCGCCGCATGACAGCGTTGCAGCTACCAGAGCCTCGAACCGGTGACGCTTCGACTACGAGTCTAACGCACTAACTAATTGTGCCATCATGGGATATTCGCGATCTTAATATCCACAATTTGTATATATTGTTAATAGAAATAGCCGTGACCCTCGAATAGCATATAATTCTCAGTAGAGGCACAGCGTCCACCATGAAGGTAGGTACCCCCTTCATCAACGATGAAACGCAAACAGGGGTATAAATATTAACACGTCACGGTTATTAATTTCTAAAATGATCAGAAGAACTAGAGCAACGTTCGTGTTTCAAGTTTTTATTTTAAAACTAGGAGATGACACACATCAAACTTCGTACGATATAATAGTTTCCAGAACAAATACGAAGAATATGCCAGACGAGCGAACACAGACGAGTCTTTTTCCGAATCTAAAGCATGATAATCCACAATAATTATAACAAGCAATAGCTGACATAATAAGTTTAAGATATCACAGACTATAATAACATACAAGGTGTTTTTCTATGATGACTACATATTTTGTTAGACTGTGGAATCAAAAGATTTAAATAAACAGAGAAAATTGCAAATATTGGGAATATGAAATTCCTTCATGCATCGTGTAGGATACTGTTATTATATGCTTAATATACACGTTGCGAGAGTGGGTCGCCATGTAATGATTATATGACATTCAAGCAACAGTCAACACCACCAGTTTACCGGTGATTATAAAGATCGCCGCCACGCGAGTTTTATCATATTTAACAATATATTTTACAAATATTCACATCGAATCGGGAAATTACACGGTACTGACAAACTAGCAAAACTGAACGGATAAAACTGAAACCTGTACGACTTTAACCTTTAAATCAGCACTTTCGTCCATTATTTGAAAACAGTGCGAGTTAAAAGAATATATGTGCATAGGATGCATTTTGAATATACCAGTTAGCCAATGGAAAGCCACATTTTTGTATAATCAAATACTATTCTGGATAATTTATTTGAAGTATTTATTTCAGTTAACTGTGCTGTAGACAAAAAAAATTCTTGTTATTATTTCTGGTCCAGTGCACAGTTCGAGTTAATACGTTTCAAACGGCATGCATACATTTAAAAATTATCAGCCGATTTTATTTCTAAAACTCTATATGTGTATATATGTGTGTCCATCAAGTCCTCAGCTTATTTGGTTTTAACAAATTTATCAAGCAAGAAACAGGTGAAGCAATTAAATAATTATCTCCTATGGATGGATACAACACACAACAAAACCAGAAATCAACAAGAATATCTTAAAACGAAATTGTTTATCAGACATTTGAAACATTTCTGCTGTCAACTTATAAAATGGTTCACAACATCCCAACAATCATGAGAACTGTCCCTGTCAAAATCACCAACAGTAGTAATTAATTAAACACAACAATGATTCTGAATGATGCACATGACTGTCTTATCTTAATGAATGGTGAGCATCTTTTTCCTTGTTAAATGCAGTTTTCTCAACAAAATAAAAAGCCTGTGAACATATGAGAAAAGAGATTTTTGTAATTTTTTTTCATAATACATCATATTCTGTACAAAAAGGTTTGCTGTTCAACCATTATGGTTTTTAGTATTGTGATACATAACTAAACAAAGCCAAGGAACTCCATCAGGGTATAAGAAGACAAAATTACATCAACACACAATTTATGAAAATATCTGGTGGTTGCTGTTGCTTTGAATAACACAGAATTGGGTCCATTCCTGTTTTCGAATGAATTAAAATAATTTTTAAATTTTCTTTTCAAGTAATAATTAAGGTCAAGGAAATAGTAATAATTTGTTAATTTTTTTTTCCACAAACGACATAGGTATCATATTGCTTCTTACTGTTATCAAGATCATATGACTTTTTGTTGCTACTAAAACAACTTGAATTATACTGGCTCCCATGGCACACACACACTATATATATATATATATATATATATATATATTTAGAACACTTGCAAGCAAGTGACACTTGCAAGCAAAAGTTATCTAATATAACTGTTAAACTGAGGCACTGAGTAAACATTCGTTGCCAATTTGTTCATTTTATATGAAAATGGGAAAATTTCTCACATATAAACACATACATGGGAAAATCTAAAACAGGACATATAGTGTCACAATATATCTAACTACAGATGAAACACCTGAATCATCAATACATTAAAGCAGAGACTTCACTTTATGATTTACAGATGCTATTCTCATTCTCATTTATAATAAATACATCATAAATTATGTCAGACAGGATGGCAACAGACAGGAATGTGAAACAAGTAAAGTAACACTCGCACAAACAACACTCTCTTAAATGGTAAACTAGTAAACTAATTCCACTTCACAGACCTCAAATATGTAATATTAGAAGAAATAACAGCTCGGCTCTAAAATCAATCAGTTATTGCTAACTGACTATAACACAGCATTAGACATTAAACTTCGTCTAATGTTAATATTCCATAGAATTCCAAAACAAACAAACAAATACCATTTACGGAATACCCTTGCCCATTGTGTGCGCATTCACTCTCCACAGGAGAAGGACATTTTTCTCTCTCCTCTAAAGAGAAACATATCACTCATCACACTTCGACATCATCATTTTTATCTCTTGCGGCTGCTATCTAGCAATGTATTTAAAGAGTATGAACAATGGTTACAATTGTTTACAATGGTTTTATCAAAACTCAAGGTTTAACAAGTCAATTCACAATTCTGGTGTTTTGTTTTATACAATATAATAACACAAAATAACACCATGGCATTCACGAAATAACCAAAAAAATTTGTCACGACAGGTGTTACATGTTATACCGAAAACAACTGAAATAATGGCAAATATTAAGCACACCTGTACCCGAAATTATTCCGTCCTTTTCACTTTTTTTCTAATGGCAGAAATTATGCTTCAAAACGTCCACAAATGATAAACATGCGAAGTAAACTATTCCAAAATCGATTTCAATCTAGCTGTGCATAATAATTACCACAAATATTTCTACCCATTGGTGGAAAATCCAGAGATATATCTGATGCAAATGCCGCTTCTGGTATTAAGTAATTATCAGAACTTTCCTCATCAGCCGATCGCTCATATTTCAATCGATGTTCCTGAGATGCATCTCTGTCTCGTCTGTATTTCACGTAAGAGTAATAATTATCGAAGCCGAGTGAGATCAGATTGTCATAAAGTACCCTGTACCTCGTTGGCAGCACAAGAAAATTGATTACTTGAGCCGGCGGCCAAACTAACCATTCAGCCTTCAGGAGTGCAGGTGCCTTAGTTTTAAATTCATTCGCCATCTCTAGTTTAGTGGCTCCCTCCGAGTAAGCAATCACGAACAAAAAAGAGGCGACGCACAATGGCGAGATGATGATTTGGTCAGCCAGGACCTTCTTAAAGACAACTCTCAATGTTCGTCCAGGTAGCGCCTTGTCCAAATAAAGATACCAGAAGTGACAGATGGGGCCGATGACCAACCCAGACAGACAGATATTCCGCGATCTTCGCTGATCCCAGCCACTGCCGTGTTTTTTCAGATGTTCATAATATTGTTGCATCAGATCCCCAAATCCCGACAGGCCGACGGTTATTACAGGTGTTTGTAAACAGGAGGTATCGGCCAAACAACAAGCGCCATTTTTCTTGCGTCCGAAAGATCTGAGCATGACGCGATATCCGAGTCAATATACCAGGCATGACTTGTGTCAGATGTGTCAGAAGGTCGTCATCTTAATCGAGCACGAACAACACATCTGCTCCACCTGGAATATCGAGTGTCTCTAGTAAATATTCTGAAATAATACATATCTTAAAATTACAATGATGAGAACGACGAAGTGCTATCAGTACTGTTGGTAACCCGAAACCAAACATTATCAACTAATTCATTAGCATAACTTGTTCCTGGCATTTAATGATTACTTGACGTGATCCAAATTAGTGATTTAAGATGGTGTTCATGATAATACAACACTGTTTAGTTTAGTTATGGCTGAGCTAGCAACTTTTTAAAGATATCAGCTCTGGCTGACAATAATAACAGTTAATAGATATAAAATATAAATATTTAATCATCATTTTTATAACCAAATTGGTTTCTCCGTTAATTCCATTTCAGGTGAGGAACTGGCCCCTTTACCTTTAAAATACAAAAAGATATTGAATTACGGCAGTCTACCAATAATTTATGCAGTCATCCGATAAAAGCAAACCTAAAATTGATTGATCTGATTACACCACACTGAGAGGATCCTCTATTTTAGATAAGGCAGGATACCAGTGCATATTTCAGATTGATGTTCATCCTCTTAATCATATACAATGCAAGATCTATCACCGCTGTTACTTATAATTATCCAGTAAAACATTTGTCCAGTTGAGTGAGCTCCAGTGTTTTTATCAGCTGGGTTATATATGTGTGTGATGACTTGAGCATATCCATGACAGGCTCCTCAAACTCTGACAGTTTGCTTAGAACAGGACTGCTTCAGCCAGAAATCTAGTGATTCACCAACTGGTTTTTGCAATTTTCTTAATTATTGTTTTTTCAGGAATTAGTGCAAGGTATTTAGACACAGAATAACTTTCTTGACACATTTCACAACCTTTAAATCCTTACATATATTAAAATGATCTTAGACACTCATTATACTCCCATTACAACGGCTACTCTGCAGACATGGGATCAATTCAATTACAGAATTGGAATTGCTTATTTAAAAAAAGAGGAATTGGAATTGATCAATTCAGAATTGAAGTTTGCTACAAAAATATTAAATCTACAAATTAATTTACCATTTAATTTTTTAATTCAGAAATATTTTTTATGACAACCCTACTTGGAATATAAACTACTCGGGGTACCTATTCCAATCATTGATTGGAATAGGTAAAAATTGGAATTGATACATTTAAAATTGATAAATATTATGTGGAATTGACCAAATAGAATTGAGTAGAATTGGCCCCATGTCTGCTACTCTATTACTTGGCCAACTGTAACTGTTTGCAGGTACCAGACTGACTCTAACTAAAAATTAACAACACAAAATGGCCTTTACATGTTCATGTGTCATTAAACTCAACTTGCTCTACAATGTTTGACAATCAGCAAACATCACAACATATACTTACTTCTTCCGCACGCAATTATATTCCTTCTCATCTCAGATCGAGTATTCCATAGTTTTGCTGCAGGTTAAGTGATGAGGTCAACATACGAGATACGTTTGAGGTAGACGCTGCATAATATCATCAGTTTTCCTTGTTTTATCTGTACTGATATGATAAACAATAAAATTAACACCCCACAGTGATCGCCAGGCATCAAAGGCACAATCTTTGTTTAATTTTCAACTTGGCAGCCTGTCAGTTTCTGGATCCCTATAGGCCCGCCCACCCATGACTTAGTTAATCCTGACTTAGTTAATCCAGTCTATCGGTACATTTAGAAACATGAGCACTGCTACCTAACTACTACACTAGTGTTATATTTAACAGGCAATTGTGAAGCGAGATTAGGCAACATTGTGGCACTGTTGTCTTGCGGCTGCAGTTTAAAAAAAAGCACTACATTTCACTAAACTACTCACTTTGTGTATTGGCTCAGTAACAGTCAGATCGTGCTTAGGCAATCAGGCTTGAGTGCAAACTACTGCCATCAAGTGAGAATGCAAACGAACAGGGCAAAATAAGAAAGATTATGAAAGCTCCAAGCGAGGTTGATCATTTATTCCATCTTGGGAAATATAATTTTCACGCCTAGTAAACACAGACAATGGTACGTTATGTACAGTTTGCACAGATCATAATATATGATCAAACTTCAATAAAACATAAATTTGTCTTATATGCTATACATGTATAAATACTTGTTAATTTATAAAACAATTAGCAAAAATAAATTGTACAAAAAATCAGAGCAAGTGAACTTTTGGTCAGGTCAAGTGGATTTTGCGGCCAATTTTATTATTATAACAGTCATTTTCTGTATGGATAAATATTCAACATTGGTATGAAACAAGCCCTAGAGATTTCCTGCACACTACTTTACCCACTGCATGCACAGTGTTCTAACCACTGTTCTATCATACTCTGAGAATCTTCTAGGGATTAAATACATGGCTTACATGCCAAGGATTCAAGCAGTCAACTCCAAAAAATTGCATCGTACAAATCTAGTGAAGTGGGATGTTTTAGTATACGAATAGGGCCTTTGCTTTGTAAGCATTTCGGCAAAAGGACCCATAACAACAACACTCAATACAAAGAACTAAGTCTTGCCAGATTTATTTGTGACTAAATTAACACTAATTCTCTTTTTCATTAACGTAATTCCTGAAGGAAGTTTAGAATGGGTTAATCAGAGACTGGCTAGCTTTTGGCATACATTACAAAAAAAAACAGCTCAACTATTTTCATCTACGCCAGAAAACAGTGACTGTTATAATGATCAGCCTATATCCAGTGATTAAAGAAGAGAAAGTTATTGAAAATGTATTATCTATATATCATGTTAATCCGGAGAAACCCCTTCTGTTTCTGGAATATCCTGGCATCTACTATTAATATGTGACAAATGAGTTCAAGCCACAATAAACGGTGGAATAGGGGTCAGTTTGAGAATATTAAATA
The DNA here is from genome assembly GCA_025642065.1 of Paralvinella palmiformis. NCBI lineage: Eukaryota > Metazoa > Annelida > Polychaeta > Terebellida > Alvinellidae > Paralvinella > Paralvinella palmiformis. Next base: position 551,798 of record JAODUP010000326.1, read on the forward strand.
ATAACAAGCATTCCAGATTTTATCAGCGAAGGATCCCCATATCCTGTGGCATTTGTCAGGATAGAGTTAGAAATAAGTCATGAATTTGGTATTTTTATATTATTTGTCTAAATATATTATTTTAAGTTTACCTACGAGTTTGAAGCTAAGGGACACGGAGGAATGAATATTTCAGTGAATAGTAAATCCTGTCCAGGATTTCCTCTGCAAAGCCAAGCTAGGGAGTCAACATTTCAATATAATGCAGTCCAGTCTTAATAATGCCTTAGGTCACAAATAACCAATCTACTAATTAAATGTAAAAAACAGATCTAATAGTCTAATAGTATTTCATCATTATCTGATATTATAATCGGATATGAAATCTCTACTCCTGCTGACTGTAAATGTAATGGAAGAAAATTAAAAAACCTAAACAGCTACTGACTGATCACCGAGTTCACGACCACTATGTAAAGGAGTATCAATAAATCACAATAATTCATGACATCCTTACTCATCGCACCAATTGCCAATGTCACTCACTCACTCAATTATCAATATGACAGTCACAGTAACAGTGTGACTGTCACTATGTTAATCACTTTATCATTTCTGACACTATAATTACTAACTTTAGTTATTTAGTAAATAAGCAAGAAAATCAAAAATAATGGGGAGTCTGTAAAAAACTTCCACTTGGTATTATACCAATAAAACGATCAAATCTATCAAAATACGCATTATCGCTCAAGCCAGATTAACCATAACAATACTTATTATCGCCCACAAGCAGTCTCGTAACCAACTTCATTTCATCTAACATTTATTTAATTGTATTTCATTTGCTTCAAGATAAACATATTTATATCATACACTAACCTGCAGTTGATAAAATAGATATAAATAAGGAAAACAGTAGATCTACCACCTAAAGGCTAAAATAACAGAACAACTCACATCACCGACCTCCACACGAATCGAAAGATGTCGCCACTGAGGACATAGAAGACACGCACAAAGATCATAATAAGCATTGAGCTGAAAGTTTTCTTTCGGGTCAATGATAGGTCTAGTTTAAAGTGAGACAGAAGTAAATTAAGATTCTATTGATTCTATATCCTTTTTTATTGAAATGATGCTAATAAAAAACTGTGTTATGCCAATGATGTTAATATTTTGAAAAGAAAAAAAAATTAATTAAATTGTTCATATCTCATAATAGAAGCAGTACTATAACTGTCTATATATATCCCAAAAAAGGTAAAGAAAAATAAACATAATATATTAGAAGATAATTACATAACATTTCTTAATGTTAGAACAATTTGAAATAATTCGTATGATTATAATGCACTTATTATTATTAGTAGTAGTAGTATATAGGCACATCCTATATCGAAATAATCCTTCAGCAGCGCGTTTTATAAACTTGCTGTTAAGGAAGCAGATAGATAATACACGTTCACGACTTATAAGACCACCACACACGCACGCGCACATACCATCAATTATGGCTGAACAAACACGCTGGACTAACAATTTTAGTTTTTGCTGTTTAAAACAAAATAATACCAAACAGAGAAATAATGGTCACAGTAAATATGTTACTACTGTTCTGTGGAATCATTGATATCCACGAGTTGACGACCGTATGATGACAAGAAGACATTTTTTATATCTGAAACCTAACTGAATAAATGACTTGACGGCCAGATTACGACGACTCACGGTGAGGCGAGGATGACTCACGGCGAGACGACGACGAATAATAATAATAATAATTAATAATAATAACCCCAATCAGCAGAAGCCGTTTAAACTCACCCTACAACAAATTATACAATAACATGTTATATTTATTTAATTATTTAAAATAATTATTATACCAAATTTATTTAGCACCCCTTTCAAGGATAAAACCCGTTCAGAAGTACTTCTATTCATGTCATATTAAAGGCAGAAATTACAGGCAGAAAAATAACGAGTCAATAATAAGTTACAGGTTAATATTACATCTGATATATAAAAATAAATGTATAAATACTTAATTTATCACTTAAAATAAAAGTTTTGAAGAATCAATATATTTACAAAATAAAACGCTTTCAAAACTTTTGTTTGTTTGTTAGCCGACTCGTTTGTTATAAGGTAAAATTAATTGATGAGTATCCTTATAAAAGAGTTCTGCTGTGACATTGATTGGACACAACGAGAAGAAGGATTAATATCTCATCTTCACTATCTCTCTGTCATTGTAAAGTTCCTTTTGAAATCATGCGATTGTGAATGTGCCCAGTTTGTGAGGTTCACAAGATAGCTCTTCATATTGTATTTTTTTTACACTGAAAACATATAAAACAATTTTTAAATACACAAGTTTGTTAGACTTCCTTACATTCAGAGTAGATCACCAATTTAAAAATGCCACAGAAACCTGCTGTTTGAACTGGATTCCAACTTATATCTTGATCGTGACGATTTTTTACTTTGGTTAGAAAAACACCTAGATCAGCAAAGAGAGTTACACCACAACTTCATCGACTTCAATAAGGCTTTCGACCGTATATGGTAGGATGGCTTGTGGAAGGTCATCAGAGACTACAACATCGATGAACCAGTGCTCTACAACCACATTGGAGTCCTATAGGGATGTCTACTTTCCCCAGCCCTGTACAACGTCTTCCTGGAAAATATCACACAGGAGGCATTGACCAACCACGACTGGTCAATCTCCATAAAGGGCAGACCAATCTGCAACCTGAGATTCGCAGATGATATCAACCTCATGGCAGGGAGGTACAGAGGAACAACACTACTTATCTACCCGGGTTGAAAGAAGTAACAGCGCCTATGGTATGGAGGGCAGCACCCCGAAGAGCAAAGGGGTGGTGAACAGACACAAATAGCCAAGACAGCAATATCAATGGGCGGGAATCTCCTGGAAGATGTAGACCACTTCAAATACCTGGAGTCAATACTCAACAAGGATGGCACATCCACACAGAAGATAAAAGCACGAATTGTCCAACCAAAAACAGTTATGACAAGACTCTACTCCATAATGCAAAGCAATAATATCAGCTTACAAGTCAAGATCAGGCTCTACAGATCTCTTGTCATCTCAATCTTCCTTTACGGCTGCAAGACTTGGACGACAACTGCAGAGACCGAATGCCGCACCCAAGCCTTATAATACTTGGGATCTCCTATCAACAACAAAGGACCAATGTGGAATTAACATGTGGAAGACGGGACAAACTGTTGGCCACGATAAAAGGACGGAAAATGAACTGGTTTGATAACATTTGCTGAAACAACTCGCTTGCGAATTCCATCTTACAGGGCATCGTCGAGGGAGGAAGAAAGAGAGGAAGATCGAGGAAATCTTAGCTGGACATTATTAATGACTGGACCGGGCTGAACGTAGGCACACACTACCCGAAGGCAGATGATAGAGCTACTTGGGCACGCATCACTGCTGCCAGTTGTCATGGTGCCCCTACGATCACTGGCCATGGATTGATTAATTGAGATTCATCTTCACAAGAGTATTTCGTGCCTGACCAAGCATCAAAACGACCGAGGACGAAGATAGGGCGAAATGTATTGGAGTGCCACAGTTTTCGTCCCAGTACATATGACACAATTTGACGGTTTTGCTTGTCTTTGGTAGACAATATTATCATCCGCATTTTGCATACCACGAACCTTTTATATTGGGGCACATTAGTGGCATTAAAGGTCACAGGAAAAGGTTTCCCAAATTAGTCAAAATGTCAGTGTTATTTACTAAAATCAATTTCAATCAGAGATATAGTTAAATTTTTCCTAGGAATAAAGCTACAGTGGTTTTAAAACTTACTTTGCTAGCTGCTTCTTACATGGAAAAATATGCCACAGCTTTAATCGAGAATCTTCGGAAAACTTTGAAATGTGACGTCATCTTTGACAAACATAGAAACCAAACACTCGTCGTGGTCACGGCGAGTGTTTGGTGTCTATGTGAGATGCTAGTAAAGCAAGTTTTAAAACCACTTGAACTTTATTTCTAGGAAAAATCAAAATGTGTTACGTATTCTATATTGTATTTGTTAAACGTTTAAACTAGTATATTGTGCCTCTTATAATTGTACAAATGGATCGGCCAGTGGATGGAGTATGCATCCTCCCCCCCCCCCATCAAAAACCCAACAACAACAAAACTATTACCTGTTTGCGTGATTGGCTGCATGATTGCCAGAAAATGAGGAAAATGAGGAAAATGAGGTCTAAAAGTAGCCTCGATGAAAGGGTTCACTTACGACACTACAGTCTTCGAAGTCACACGATCTACTGGATGAGTATGGTGCAGTTCGAATGTATTAGGTATACATATATATATATATATATATATATATATATTATCTGATAGTTTTATAAACAAATATTTGATATCGTCTGCCGAGAATAGAAAAGGCGTTACTTTTTGCTAATTTGGTCTCCATAAAAGTTAATATTATTACCGAGATGTAGAATTATATTTTCATAGCCATCTAAAAGTTCACAATGTTTTCTTCTAATTTTCTTAATACTTGCTCCAGACGAATACCACGTAATGGACTGTGACTAAATATATATATATATATATATATATATATATATATGCCCAATATACGGGAAAATCTGTGTTATACGAAATTTGTATCCCTTTTCCAATCTACGAACAAAACAACAAAGAATTACCGATTCTACGGGTTTTTATAAATATTTAGTATGTGTAAACATGGTAAACTTAATATATCAGCAAACTGCGGCACTTTAGCTGTATATCGCAACAAATATATGCATATGGGTATTTAATAGACGCAAGTGGTTACATATATTTTGGAGCCAGATCTTTGGTAATATAGTTAATTAATTTCGATATATTGTCATATAATGCACTTCAATCCGTTCCCAGATTGAGGCTGTGTACTATTTTTGTCGGCAATTTAGTCGAGTTCCCATTATGAGACTCGGTGTCAATTCAGTTCGTTGCCATTGTTCGAATGAATGGACGTGTTTCCAATTTGTTCATGGAGATATTGTACTAATAATAGAATTAGTTTTAACATTTCGTGCGTATTTGAACTTACATTCTATATCATTCGATGGACATTACTGTACAATAATTTGTTATAATTAAAAACGATATTAAAAATCAGATATGTTACCAGCTGAGCGTAGAATCTGGTTGGACTTCTCAACTGATCGTTCTGAACTTCAGGATCCAATCTATCCGGAGTTAGCATCCTAAAACTGGTGTGTGAGGCGATGAAGAATTAAATTATAAGTAGTGTGATGAAATCTAAAATTTGTTTCAAAAGATATGAAACTTTTATGAGTGTTCAGTTTTTGACTTTGAAAATGATAGTAGGTAATTAATTATTAGATAGCTATTCTTATATTTCAGCGCCCAATCATCACCCCTCCCCCCCTCCGCCCCAGTTATTTCTCACCAGAAATGAGAAAATATAAAATTGGTTGTAGAGTTGTACGATACCGATCTTCTGATGGGATCAGGTACGAACGGATAGTTGCAGATTTCGTGGCTTACTTTCCTTGTAGATACGATGCTCGGGTCGGACTTCATTTTGAATATTTACTAACTCCCAATTTTATTACAGCGACATAATCTGTCAGTTTTAAACCCTTCGATATTCGATCTTCCGGATCATTTCTAGAACATCTGGGCACTTTTCTAATACGAAACGTACAGACAACATATTTACGCCACTGGATAGGAAATATTTCACTTAGTATGGTGTCTGGAGCGATTTTAGCTTCGTGCTATATAATTAAATTTAAAAATAATATCTTAAGTTCGGCATATCGTTGTGTTTACTTTGGGCGCAATATGACGTCAGAAGGAGAAAAATACCGTAAACCTAACAGAGAGTAGAGGCGTCGGGAATTATAGGAATTTACCTTTCTTTTAATATAAATGGAGATTATAAAAATATATAAGGTTAATATTTGTGAATTCTTAGATGACCGGGTGCCTGTTATTCTGTATGATAGCTTTCTCTTTGTGACGTTATATGGTCCCATAAGAAATAACGATGATCTGCCGGGATTTTAATTATTAATTATAAACCTACTATAACATATTAAACTAAAATCTCTTGAGACCTTTCACTAAGTGAAACATTTCCTATTCAGTGATGTAAATATGTTTTGTGTACGCTGTGTATTAGAAAAGCGCCCGTTCTTCATAGGAATTGTTCTAAGGAAAACCATACCTAACTTGACTAAAGTAAACAATCAAATCTGAGATGATGCTTCTGTCAATGTTTAGTTAAGCTTAGGTTTTGTTTTGAAAAATAAAATGTCTTTCTTTTCAGACTTGCAACTCATTTGTTGTGAAATGATAATTTTGAGTTATTTCCACAACTGAATTTCATACTTATTGAGAGTGCTATGCCCACATCTTGAATTTGGCGATAACTGAAACAACAAGATGTTGCGTGTCTGCAGTTTGTTTTTCCTTTTTTTAATTTTCTCCAGAATGTAGCAACGCTTTTTGAAAACACCATACAAGATAATGACTGTATGGATAGAAGTTGTTGGTAAACATCTAGGGCAATAAAACAAATGAAACGAATAATTGATGAGACCAGATCATCATGGAAATACAAAGCAGCAACAACAACTATATTTTGGTGTTTTGATGATGCCAATGCGACTACTTTTGTAAATTTATTATCAATAATACAAGATTCAGACACGTTTGATGAAAAAAAAAAACACGAAGCAAATGTTTTTCTTCGCAAAGTCTTCTAAAGTTTGAAACCACATTGGCAGCATTTATTTATTTGTATATATATGAAACTACAGCCCCGTTACCAAGTTATCTATATACAAGTGGTTTAGACATGTTTACTGTATAGAGTTTGATAGAATCAGCTACAACAAAGTTGAATTAGCAGATAAGAACAATTGATAATGTTTACATCAAGTCTTCGGAATATGTAAATGAATGTAGTAACAAGATTTCACACATTAATATGACTGAAAATCAAACAGTGGAAATGGACAGAGGATGAGAATGGCAGATGGGCTTATTGATGATGATGAGGGAAATTCATCAGATTCTTTAGCTGATTTGTTTTTGGTAAATGTGCTTAACCTAATAATGGATGGCGTCGTCCAGTCACAAGAATCACGCTTTGTACGACACAAACAGTTGAGTAAAGATGTATCCTGCTTGGACCAAGACAAGTTTAAAACTATTACAGAGATAGGCCTTGAAGATGGATGACGACGATTGATGTTTTACGGCCACCTTTGTGCACATGGTAGGCTAAATGGGCCGAGCGACCTACAAAGGTAATGAAGCGATGTCAAAGATGAAACAACCTTCAGATATGCCAACGCCGAGTTTCGAACACGAGTGGTAGTGATCTGTGGTACAACACGCTACCGCTAGACCAAGGAGGCGCCCCCCCCCTTGAAGATGAAAGTAGTGGAAGGATCGTTGCTGATTTGTGGAAACGTCTGGAAGGTGGAAGCTATTATTAAGCTGTTTCCACAAATCAGCAAAGATCAGGTAATATATTAACTGTTTTCTTTTGCTGCTAACTTTGATGTATTAAAGCTATTGCTTAATGATGGCGAGACTATGGATTCCAGATGAAACAATTGTCCAGTTTGCAACACTTGGCCTATCATGTGTACTAACACTTCTGGTATCCAAGAGACTTCACGATAAGGCATACGATAACCTTTATGAACTGAATTATTGACAGATTCGAGCAGTAATCTAGTGAACTCAGACGATTGCTTTTAATATAGTGGATTCCATGCAATACACTTTTGTACTTTTGAAGTATCTGCTAATGTGTAAAGTGTGCGGTACAAGTAAACTATTTAAAATATCTACGAATTACTTAAAATTTTAAAAATATTCTAAAAATTAAATTATGATAGTCTGTATTTACATTCGGTATCTGTTGTACACCGTTATTAATATGCACAGTACATGTGCACTGTAATTACTATATACAAAAAATAATAATTGCACCTTTTTTGTGCTTATGAATGTTTGGAAAATTGTATTTATTTATAATGAAAATTGAAAGGACTGTAGTTGTGTGTGAACCCCCTATTGTCTCCTGGCAACCAATATTTTTCTACCCAGTTCGCCAGTGTATATAATGTATACATTATATATACGTTTGTGTGTGTGTGTGTGTGTGTGTGTGTGTGTGTGTGTGTGTGTGTGTGTGTGTGTGTGTGTGTGTGGGTGTGGGTGATGTGGCATGCCTGACACACAACAAACATTTCCCATTGAACTGTGCAATAACCCCCCTACACAGGTCACAAGAATAATGCCACACAGACAACAGTTTTTATGTAAAGTATTGTTCCTTATTACCTGGATTTTGGTATCTGTGTTTACAACTATACAACTTGCTCCATCACTGAATATCAAAATATCGGCTCAATATCACTTGATGTTTATGTTTATATCGAGGATATTGGACTGTAGATTATAACGGATCATATTAAGCCACTTATCAAATATTAATTCTTTATTGACAAAAGAATAGCGTTGCCAGTGCCAGTCGTCTGGAGGGAAAAAGTGTGTGCTGGCTCAGCGGACGAGAAACACAGATTCTAATAAAATCTTTCACACCAAATCAAAAACCGATTTATCAGCTCAAAACATCATGGGTGGCTGACCAAGTGGAATGACGCTCGCAGCTCGCTGTATTAAATGGTTATATACCCGACATTTTGACTTATTTTGGGGGAACATTCACGTGTTTTAAAAAGACGCGTATAATTAGACGAATGGGTGCTTTCACGCGTTAAATACGTCATCAAGTCGTCGTTGTAAAATTTCAGCTTTCTATCGAGCTTTCTTTATGTTTTGATAGAGCTACGACGTCATATATATTTGCATCTTCATGAGCCCCCACGAACACAGATAGAGGATGATATCAGTTGTCTCCCGTGTATGGTCTACATTCCAGCCTAGAGGTTATTAATAACGGTGATGGTGTCGAGTGGTGTGGTACATATCATAATGCACTACAAAATACATCACGACATCATAACGTGTCCGTCAACTCTAATTCTAGATGAGTTGCCCCAAATAACTAAGATCACGTTATGTATGCCAAATTATAGACCCGAAGTCGGCCGTAATAGTCATCAACCATTAGCATCGTCGTATACATCGGTCGAGATGAGAATTGGCAACATCAATTCGAAATCATATTGACTTTCTTCCACGGTTGATAAAATGACGTCATAGTTTTGTCTCAAGGAACCCATAAGTTGAAGAATTGTTTTATAGAATTGTTACGGAACGATCAGAAGACTTGCATATGGCGTCATCGATTCGTTGTGATGTCTGTATCTCTTGGATACTTCATCCATCACGAAGAAGCAAAAATTGTGTCAATGTTGCTGTTTTACGGCCAAAAGCGCCGAAAGACCTCCAAAAATAATCCGGCGAAATGAAGGATGAAACACCCTTCTGATGTAGCTCGGCCGGAATTCGATTCCGGGTCCTATTGATCCGCGGCCAACCGCGTTACCAGTTAGGCCACGCAGGCACTCTCATCCGCCATGAAGAGATTTTAGTCAGATCATCTCAGTTCTTTATAAATTCGCTCTTCAGCCATTCATCTCATTCGTGATCGGGGTCAGAGACCAAAAAAGAGCAAGTTCACTCAGTTATTGAAGAGTCATGGGATCTATAAAATTAGTCATTATTTATAAAACTCACCGACTACAGATGACATACATCGATATGTGTCATTGTGACATGTTTTCATAATAAAATCGTACAAAACACCATCATCATCATCATTATCATCCCCTCCATCAATACCGTAATTAGTAAAACCCCATCGAGACGATAATTATGTAACTGCTTAATGGTTGGTTCACAGTAACGTGCAACACGTCAACCATTCATAATGTCACTGACAATAATCAGAAAATTATTACCAAACAGAAGTTGTTTTAAGTACACAGACATAATATGACAGGCTCTCTCTCTCTCTCTCTCTCTCTCTCTCTTCTCTGTCTCTCTCATAGACAACGTGGCGTCACCCTGAAAAAGTTGATTACAGACACTGGTTGAGTAGTTAATTTCGGCGCTCAAATGGCTCGCGTACACCGCGATCCGTGGCGGCGGTCAGAGAGACGTTTGTTAGCGGGTACGAGTCGGTATAGGCCGATATAGGCCTGTATGGACGGACGTCGTGCCCGGTGTGTTAAACGGATAGTATTGCGTAATATCTATCTTTCTGTCACACACACACACACACACACACAGTCTCTCTCTCTCACACAAACACACGCACACACACACTCTCTCGATATAAGTACCAAATAACTAATTTACAATACTTACGTCTCAAGTTGTTGGCCCCAAGTTACTCAAGAGCCAATATTTTATAGGAAGCCCTCAGAGCTATATACGAAATGGCTTTACGTGTAGCCTCTGGCTCTTAGATCAACAGTTTTAGATCAACCTTTAATATAAATGCTGTTTTTTTTAATCCAATAAATAAATACTTAAGACAAGACGTTAGCACTTCAACTAAATACCGCTGTCTAATACGTCTCATCAAAAGTAGAAATTAATTAAATATCTCGGCGTATAGAAACTATTTTCTTCTAGACAAGGTTAAATTGTAAGGTGTGCGCTGATTGGTCGACCTGAAGTCAGCCATAGATTGACCTATTTACCACATTGCATTGTTATTGGCTGAATGAGAGCAAAGCGACGCGTTGATTGGCTGCAAACAGAGGACAAAATTTCGACTGGCTTACGGAAAGGGACTTAGAATTTTATTGTTTCCGTTTGTTCTTTCGATTATACCCTCATATATTTGGGCAATAAAGGATTTTGTTAAAAAGGAACCAGTCTTTCTTAAGTGTACTGATTCAACAAACAAAACAACCGATTTCCTGTGTTCGATGGGAACTCTAACAGCTAAACCGTGTATCCATTGGACTAGATAGTTCATTCCAGATTTGATGACACTGAATCAGCCGGAGCGCTCACCTGGTTCCTCCGTTTCGTCACCGGAAGTACTCGAAGTTACGGGACAAATCTGGTCAGCGTACCGAGAAGGCGGCGCTACGACCTTGACAACGGCTAAAACAATGTGAAGGACGAATATCGGCGAAACTGTGTCGACCGTATCTAGGTAACCACCGATTCAAACGGGGTAGCCATCGCTGTTAATTAGTTACCTGTCTATCTGAGGCGGTGTTTTGAGTAGACGGAGAGGTGTCCATAGGCGATGTTAAGGCTGGGTATTCGTTTCCACATTCGGCTTAAGGCTGTGCACTGGCCAACCTTGAGACGGGGCGAAAAACGGGTTAATGTTAATTGTGAATGTTTTTACCTTTGTACCGTGAGCGAAGACTTGTATTGTGACGTGGTTGGTCGAGAGCAGTCCTCCATTTCGGTATCAATCAGAACGGTGATACGAGCGACTCGTTACTCGGACGTTTTTATTAGTTCGGTTATCTGGCTGCTCGGGGTTCTGGGACGCTGCTAAGGTGTACGGATGAGCCGTGATTCTGCAGGTGAGCCGTGATTCTGCAGGTGAGTGAGCGCGCTTACGCCCTCCCGCCGTCATCCGGCAGGCATTGTATCGGATTCGCGAAGTCGTCCGCAAAAACTATGAACCTCCTCAATTTATCATCGCCCGAATGATGCGTTTTAAACCAGAACGTCGAATGGTTAAAATCAGCCGAGAAAACACTCATCGGTCCTCAACATCGACGAGAACCTAACTTGATATAAATAAGGACATTGTTCGTTTGCTAGGTTCTCCTACGAGAAGGAAAATAAGCCGCGCTTTATTTTACACCCGACAAACCCGCGACAAAAGGCTGAGTCAACAAACTTCGGTCGTACTTCGATCTTTATTTCAGTAGCATTCAGGGGGCTACTAAACAACACCGCAGACTATTAGCCTTCTCCCGTTTAATTCTGTGATTCTTGATACTTCTTTGTGTGTTTTCAGGACAAAGAACCGTGGATTATTAACCACTGATTAGATCGTACCGATTTCAGACCTTCCGGAGCGCCCCACCCCCTCTCCCTCTCGTTGAATATTACAGCTCCGGATACAGGAATACGGCTGTAGGTCAAGAATCATTACGCGAACTCGGTTTGTTACGAACAACAAACGACCTGACCTTCCCGACCTCGAGACCACGACGCCATATTGGATTTAAAACAGTTGGCCATGTTTATGGGATTAGGCCGTCGAGTGGAATCTTAAACCAGATTCTGTTTATTTCGCCATTTACCATAGACCTCCTCCGCCCAGCGAGCAGACGACCACCGAGACCGAGAGAAAAAAGGCACCAAAACCGCGCAAAACGACGCGGGAAAAACCATCGTCTGCTCACACCACGCGCCATCGTTATATCGTCCACTCACGTCACGTGACCGTCGTTATCGTCTGCCGTTGTAGATGGCATGACAGCTGCTGTGGCGTGATTTCGCCGGGAAAATGACAGCTTCTAATAAACCAAGCGAAAATTGTGGAAAAATTCGCAATTTTTGGTCAGACTGACTGATTATAACAACGGACGCACAATCGGTAAACAGTTGTCTGTCGTGTTGGGAAATATAGAGAGGTTCGTCGGAATCGTTAACACTTTGTTATTGCTGTAATTAAGCGGAAATCGTGGGATTATCGAAGTAGATCCAGGAGGAAGCCATTAACAGAGAGAAATAATGAATACGAGTGAGATTACGCGATATTTGGTGGTATATACGTCATTTATAATGATATCACTACAGACGAAGGTAAGTGAAATAGGTCTCTATATATGTTTGTGAAAGGATGTCTGTTTATGTTTGGCATATATATATATATATATATATATATATATATGGCCTAGTGGGTAAGAGCTCATCGTCATGCGGTGCGGGAGGTCGGGGGTTCGAATCCCGGCTGCGGCACTATAGTAAGAGGATTTTTTCTTCCAACCAGAGACAACTGACAAGGTTTTCGCCGCCGAATATGCAATATATTGTAAATTCTAAATTCGTTTATAATTAAGTCAATAACAGACCATGTGCGTCTCCCTCATTTGAGGTAGCTAAGCCACTCAAAATAACTGCCATTATTATTATTAGTATATTTATATATGTTTATGTATATAGTTTAAGTGATAGGTAAAAAATATTTAGATCGGAAAACTTATGAGATT
>JAODUP010000326.1:567500-582500 GCA_025642065.1 Paralvinella palmiformis
TGAACATCGAGCTTTTGAAACATTGGCATGTTGGAACATTGGACTGTTGAAATGTTAGACTTTTGGAAGATTGGGCTGTTGGAAGATTGGACTATTGGAACATTGGACTGTTGAAATGTTAGACTACTGGAAGATTGGACTGTTGAAATGTTAGACTATTGGAAGATTGGGCATGTTGGAACATTGGACTGTTGAAATGTTAGACTTTTGGAAGATTAGACTATTGGAACATTGGACTGCTGAAATGTTAGACTTTTGGAAGATTGGGCTGTTGGAACATTAGACTGTTGGAACATTAGACTGTTGAAATGTTAGACTTTTGGAAGATTGGGCTGTTGGAACATTGGACTGTTGAAATGTTAGACTTTTGGAAGATTGAGCTGTTGGAACATTGGACTGTTGAAATGTTAGACTTTTGGAAGATTGGGCTGTTGGAACATTGGACTGTTGAAATGTTAAACTTTTGGAAGATTGGGCTGTTGGAACATTGGACTGTTGAAATGTTAGACTTTTGGAAGATTGGGCTGTTGGAACATTGGACTGTTGAAATGTTAGACTTTTGGAAGATCGGGCTGTTGGAACATTGGACTGTTGAAATGTTACACTTTTGGAAGATCGGGCTGTTGGAACATTGGACTGTTAGAATATTGGACCTTCACAACACCGGGCTGTTATGATATTGGGGTGTTGGTACATTATGCTTGTGGAACAGTGCACTCCTGGAATATTTGACTGATGGAAACTTGTCCTGTTGGAACATTGGACTGTCAGAACATTAGACTGCCGGAATATGGGTCTGTCGGAATATTGTCATTATGCGCCCACACATCTTAAACAGTCGAACCTCTATTATGTAATCACCAATATTCCGTTTATTTTGTGTGATCGGCAGTTGAACATAATCACTAGGGCCAAATTATAATGGCCGTAAAAGCCAGGTGATCCTTATATATATATATATATATATATATATATACCGGTGACCTTGGAGACGGATTTCAGTATTTTTCTTCCTATTCAAGACTAATATTCGTCGAGAGATCATTGATGTAATTGTTTACATTGAATACTTATTACAGGGTCATTTCTTATGTTATGTTAAGGAACACGTCATGATGTCATAAGTAAAGAAAGTTTATTATCGTATACTCTGTAGATTACTGACGTCATAAATACAGACGACTAGATATTAAGTATATATGTAACATAAGGATCGAGCTAAATAAAGCAATGTTTGTCGCGTATCTAATTAATTGTTAATTCTATTTTATTTATTATTAACAGAATTCGTTCATTTAAATAATTAACAGTTAATTATTAATATCTATTGTAGAGGTGTTTTGGCGTTCCAATCTGTTTGTGGTGTCCGCCAGAAGATGGCGCTGTCGGCTGTCTGTTGTGTACACACTGTTCTGGTGGGCACGAGTCTTCGGGTCCGGTAGAATCGCCGTGTACACAGTGTACGACGTGTGTACAAGCCATGCGTACAGCGAGTCCGTGTACGCCTGGAGGTGACGTCATATGTGAGCGATTCAACACCGTGAATGGGATCAATGGCGCAACCAAAGTAAGTGTGCTCTCTCTCTCTCTCTCTCTCTCTCTGTGTATATATGTGTGTGTTACGTGTGTGTGTGCGCGTGTCATATGATGGCTTCGCAGTTCAACAAAAAGCTTCTCCATTGTATTGCGCAAATTTACTTCAAAGTCCAATAGTCTTAACAACCGAGATAGGACAAGTCGCTGTTTTAGGTCTATCCTGATTCGGCTCTCCGAAACACTGACACCTTTAGAGCCCTTATAATCAAACGTTTTATCGACCTATCGGTCATAGCTTTGAATCGAATATTTAGTTATACGGATTGAATTGGTTGCTAAACGCAGGCGAAATCTACACGATTCTATGTAAAGTTGTGTGAAAACATGCCGCACATTTCCATACAACGGTAGCAGCCACTCGATAGCTTTATTTGGCCGTTAAACCGTGGGTGAGCTTACCGGACGAGCCACATTATATATGTATATATCTGTTGTGCTGATCGATATTTATGTTTTCGCGAGTATTAATATTCGCGGTAGTAACATACTGATCGCGAAACCGACGTATGATGGTAGCACGTGGAAAATAGATATACAGCAACAATGAAGTAAAATTTTATTATCTTTCTGTGTGTGTGTGTGGGGGGGGGGAGATCATGTGACTAAGTACTCATTTATAAGATGTCACTTCGAGTGATATTATTTTATGAGACATCATATCCTGTATATAGTGTAGGAGTGATCAAATCGTATTTTGTGGCTGCCATGCTGTTGAGCTTTATATTCAATCACTCAGTGTGGGAGTACTCCGTGAAATATCGCTGCCAAGAGATTACCCTACGTAACATCAACGTCAGCGTTTATACTCTAATAGCATATGGCCGTGATCAGCGTTTGTGTATTTCATAAGACAGATAGCTCTCGTTCTGACTTAGAACTCACCTTAGAAAAATACACGGAGATGCACAGATTTGTCCATCACCGGGAGAGACTTCAATGTACCCAATATGATCTGGTTTCGCAGTACAATAATGACCTTTATCTAGCTCAGGTGGGTTTCATTTTTCTGAAATGTTCTGCACCAAAACGGAGAATCTGGGAATCACTTTTGGTACTTCCTGAATGATCAAGTTATAAACAATTATTTGGCTTTAATCAATATTCCTCATGTTAGTTACCTACACTAGAGTGTGTGTGTGTGTGTGTGTGTGTGTGTGTGTGTGTGTGTGTGTGTGTGTGTGATAGAAACAGGAAAGAATATATGATGTTTCACATATTATCATTTTGTGTTGTTGTTCATCTGTAATTATTATTATTATTATTTTTCATAATAATTTTTTTTTTCGTGGTTCCTTTAATTTAAAAGGCATTATTATAGGCAGTTTAAGACGTTATGATAAACGTTATTGATAAACATCATGCTAAGTATCTATATAACAATACTACACACGCACGCACTCCGGCACGCACACACACGCACACAACAAACTAATACACACACACACGCAACACGCATCTCTTCTATGTTAGGTGTTCCGGACAGTTGGAGGGTCATCCCGACTATCAGCCAATGATGTGGCAGTATCATCGCTTTGAATAAGACTAAAACCGCCGTAATGAATCGTCATTGCAGCCTTTTCAATAGCAGCCGAAGTCCGACGCTATACGTCGTCTATTTTACAGTCCCTCGTCACCTATTCTATCACCAGAAAATCAGTGGGCTAGTTTGGTTTTGGCGAAAAAGTGGCCTAGAATGCACCAAATACTCCATTTCCCCCCAACTTTTTCAGGGGAGAAGGGCCACTTGTGACTACCACTACCCTACGGCCAGTCCTTCACTACAACTCCCCCCCCCCAACCTCCCCTCCCAGCAACACCGTGGCAATGGCGTCGCGGTGTTTTTGCAGGCCACCACAGGTGAGCTGCTGCCTACTTTTTGTAAGGGGTCGTCTACTCTATTCCCTACTGAAAAGGCTGTTTTAATGGCAAGCCGATGTCGTTTATATATTGATAATAATGATAAGCCAAATAGAAACAAACAACACATTTAATAAAGAGTGAAATAAAAAAATTTAAACTCGATTAATTCCTGGCTATGGTGTGAGTTTCAGTTGTCTAGAGGTAAAGCGTGTCACTCATAAGATGAAGTTTTATAAGCTTTATTCCTGTTTTAAGGATAATAAAACCTATCATAACGTTTACGTCTTACAACGCAGTTTAGCGATCAAACCACCACCCACACCCGTCAAACTCCCCCCCCCCAAGCCCTCAGAATCCATAAAGGGAATGGACACCTCCAGGATCGCTTTCAGCTGCATCACTCCTGTAAAGCAAATAACCTTGGGTTTTAACAATTTATCATTTGCCGGAGATCACCAGTTCGCGCCTCGGTTGTGGCACTAGAGTAGGAGGAGTTTTTTTCTCCAACCAGGTTGCCAGCCATGTTAAAAGCAACTTGAATACCGCTCTCTGGTGCCTGGGGAGAGCTTGACCGCTACCTATGCTAAATTGGCGATGCTTCACTTCGACTTTTTTACAGGTCGTGACGAAATTAAAGGTTATGTTCTTTGAATAACACTCACGTTCATTGATTCAGCGGGACATTTTGGTACACGAGATAGCTCATCATAACACTAATAAACACGAATTTAATAGGCAATAACTCAACAGTTCGCCATCTTGACCGCCTTTCGTTTGATCATGTGACAATGAAAATACAAATTACGAATACACCGTCGCGCAAAATAATGTTCCATACTATAATTTAAACAATTTAAGCACAACTTAACAAAATATAAGCCTATGATTGTCCTTATGGTTTATTTATTAAAATTACATAATATTGCTGAGTTATAAGCCGTAAAATTAATTATATTATGGAGATCAACTAACACATGGTGCTACAAACGCGCTTTATATATTTTTTCCGGAGGGTGTATTTATTTAGGATTGCATAATCAAATCATGGCTGTATGCGAACACAGTTTTTGAACAAATAAATTGATCAATTTCTTGCGTTCAGTGATATCGTATCGGTGCCGAAAGTGTGCCAATCGGATTCTGTACATTTGGAGTAACATAATTACTTGAAATCAAAAGCTGCCAATTAGTTTGGGAAATTCGAAGTGCAACCTCGCCAAGCGTGCATAGGTAGCGTATTGGTCCTACTCAGAAAAGGGACATACATTGGCTATATTAAAAGCTGCCATTTCGGCCAATATTATTATTATTATTATTATTATAGTATGACCCATCTTAACGTGAAACGACAATGAAAAAAGTACAAAAACATCTCTACAATCAAGCACTCTACACACAATAGACTATTTTAGTTATTTTGGTTGTTGACAATAAACAAAACAGATATCTTTCTGATTTGCATGCCATAACTTCTATTTATGCGTGCATCGGCCTGAATATAGGGAAGGCGGCCATTTTTTTTTAGAGTGGTCATAGAGCTTCAATTTGGCCATTGGATAGGTCTCGTCATAACTAAGAAGAAAATATATAGTTTAATGGGACTATCTTTTATCATTATTGAGTAATCGGCTAAAATGTGCCCCAAATATCGCCACTTATTTGACGGGTCACAAAAGTCTAATTCCAGAAATGTACCATTGCCAGAGGTGAAGGTTTATCAATGTCATAACTCACCAAATAATTGTATCACTGACCTGTTTTCATCATTTGTGTAATGTAATATTTATGTATAACACATTAAAATAAATAATTATGTATCAAGTTATCATTATTTTCAGAAATAAGGCTGCAAAATTGGCCCAAACACCAATCAGCAAATTTAGACTGTTTATTTCAGGGTAGGCCAAAGTGAGAAATGGTGAAATTTTCAAATTAGTCGTAGAACATCCATTTTTGTTTCATTAGATAAGTCTTGAAGAGAATAATAAGTAAATAAATAACTTGACATGGTTTCCTTACATAATTTTAGAAATATATACCTCGATAGGGTAGAAAATGACCACTGTAAGGTCCAATCAATATATTTTTAATCCACAGACATAAAAAACAATTAAAATTGACATACAGTGAAAAAGAAGTTTAAGTGTTGTGCTGTTATATATTTTATAAAGAAATTAACCACAATACAATATGTTTTATGATTAGAATGTAGTTATATATACATATCATATGCATGTAAATCATATTACGGTGACAAATGTGATGAAGTGAGATGGACAAATCCAATGGGAAAGACGACATTGAATTGATGCAATTTTAATGTTGGACATAATCCATGTTCTCATTAAATCATGCATCAATTGTTTTATGTACATCTAACAAATTGACATGCAAATAATCACGAACACAATGCAACTTCATCCCCCCAAAATTGCCTTTCAGTGTTTATCTTAGGCCGGCAAACTTGAACCAAGCAACTTTTTTTAAACAGATGTTGAATTCTCTATTACATCTTAAATATTCACAATATGCATGAAATATAGTCAAATATAATATCTATGTATATTATTATGCATATATCATACATAAAATAGGATGGATGGGCTAAATTAGGCATAGATTTGATCGGATTGTATAACAACCTAAACATGTAGAACTGACGCTGCGGGAATTTACGAGATTTGGGACTGGACCTCTGGGTTTTTCCCATTGCGCAGCATGGATAGTTTCGCATCAAAAACAAAAATTATACCATTAAATAGAAAACATTCTCAGCTTTATCACAGTGGTGATTTCCCTTTTCTAGCTCAATTATTAATAGATGTGTTATTGTGGTTAAATGTTAAAGTGATCGCAGACTAGGTTAGTTTCGTATTTTCACTAGCATATTTAGAAAGAGTGGAATACTGGCAACAACACGGCTAGCTTCGTTTGTTAATAGGTATTGACAAGACCGTGCGCAAAGAGCGTAAACAAACCCGCTATCGCGGACCATTTTGTCAAAAAATCGTTTGCGCTTCGTTTCTTGCCCGTTTTTGACGTAACATCATTTAACAATTATATCCCCGATTTCAAAACATATTAGATTAGGGGCTAGAGCTATATGCATTCTGTTTATTTGTTTATAGTTATTACAAGAAATATTAAGGCAACCACAAGCAAAATAAAAACGACTTTCATTTCACGCGTCATTTTCCTTACGCCCATTTAAAAGCACTTGTCAAATAATATTCACGACGTAACGACGTCCCTACTGAATATTAAATGATTGTGAACGCCTAAAACATTCTACACGTTTTACATCTTATACGAGTATTCGAAATATACCCAGTTATCGCTCAAATTAATTTTAATTGTTCATACCTCTTTAGGTCATATATATTCCATTTAAATCACAAATGTAAATCTCCACGTCATGTCTATACTTCTGCAAAAGTGCGCTAAAATTTCGTTGGTTCTAACTTCGTTCGCCAGGGAACGATTTCAGCAAAATAAACTATTCGCCAGATGTCGCCAACTCCTGGAATAACTAATTGATCCCGCCAACAACTCCGTACTCCAGCCCAGTCTGAGGAGAGGGGGTTGGGTGTTGTAGTGAATTGGCATTTGGCGTTATCCCCGTCTGATCCAGTTTATTGATGAAACGAATCACATATAATCAAATAATAATATTACGTGGTCGTGGCATAAAAAACAAACAAATA
Organism: Paralvinella palmiformis; assembly: GCA_025642065.1. Taxonomy (NCBI): domain Eukaryota; kingdom Metazoa; phylum Annelida; class Polychaeta; order Terebellida; family Alvinellidae; genus Paralvinella; species Paralvinella palmiformis. Next base: position 574,661 of record JAODUP010000326.1, read on the forward strand.
AATATTCATACGATGATTTTTCTATTTACAGACCACAAATCAAAGATCCAACAACCAAAAATATCCTCAAACGTTATATATGGAGAATATAAGACAATATCGGCAAGCAATGGATGACGTAAACGGAAACACAAATATTATACGTCATCGTAGAATTGTACGTAGTCTATCAACCGACAACGATAGTGATGACGTCAGCTCTGACGAAAGCCGCGAGGAAGCGCCATCTATCGATAGCGCCGAAGAGCCACTCAATGATGCGTTGAAAGGTGAAGGACTCTTCGTCCACAGTACCCGGATCGAGGCCGGCAGAAGTCACGTGATGCTATTCACATCGGAACCGGATCAAGATGACCTAGATAGTGGCGGGACAGACCTGGGATCCGGTGAGACGTTAGAGCTGACATCAGAGACGCCTAGCGGAGATCCAGTGACCATATCCGATTGGATGACGACCCCTGGCGAGATAGGTGAGGATACGTCATTGTTGTATGACGTCACCATGAACACGACTGATGACGTCGGTGATTATGATAATGTCACTGAAGGCATCACTGAGTATGCCACAGATTATGTCACTGAAGGCATCACTGAGTATGCCACAGATTATGTCACTGAAGATATTAGTGATAATGTCACGGAATACGTAACTGATTACAAGGAGTATGACGTCACTGTCACGATTGCTGAAGACGAGTTTGATCGGGAGCCATTTAGCAAGAAAGTGACGTCAGAAAAACCTGATTATATAGTACCTGGTGAGTGTAAACAGACAGACAGACAGACAGACAGACAGACAGACAGACAGACAGACAGACAGACAGACAGACAGACAGACAGACGTGTATGTGTGTGTGTGTGTGTGTGTGTGTGTTATTGCATTTCTATTTTTAGCTAAGTCAGCCAATGATTACCAACTAACAGGAATCAAAATTGGAGAAAAGGTAATCACCATATTATGTATCATATTACCATATTATGTATCATATTACCATATTATGTATCATATTACCATATTTTGTATCATATTATCATATTATGTATCATATTACTATATTATCATATTGTCATATTAACAGATAGGATTATAGTTATTATTTGATAATATTATCTTGTACTTATCTTGTACTAAACTGAACAATACCCCCCACCAAACTCAACAATGACCCCATCACCAAACTCAACAAAGACTCCCTCACCAAAATAAACAGTGACTCCCACCAAACTGAATAATGCCCCCTACTAAACTGAACAACACCCTCCCCCCACCAAACTCAACAATGACTCCCTCACCAAACTCAACAATGACTCCCTCAACAAACTCAACAATGACTCCCTCACCAAACTCAACAATGACCCCCCCATCACCAAACTCAACAATGACCTCCTCACCAAACTCAACAAAGACTCCCTCACCAAAATAAACAGTGACTCCCACCAAACTGAATAATGCCCCCTACTAAACTGAACAACACCCTCCCCCCACCAAACTCAACAATGACTCCCCCACCAAACTCAACAATGACTCCCTCAACAAACTCAACAATGACTCCCTCACCAAACTCAACAATGACCCCCCATCACCAAACTCAACAATGACCTCCCTATCACCAAACTCAACAATGACCTCCCCATCACCAAACTCAACAATGATCCACCGACCACCTTCTGCCTCGAATTACCTCAAATGAATCAAAATAAAAACCGTGATTGATCATTTTATTTCTAATGATAAATGATAATAATGATGATAATGATAATAATGATAATAATGATGATAATGATAATAATGATGATAATGATAATAATGATAATAATGATGATAATGATAATAATGATAATAATGATGATAATGATAATAATGATAATAATGATGATAATGATAATAATGATAATAATGATAATAATGATGATAATGGTGATAATGATAATAATTATAATAATGATGATAATGATGATAATGATAATAATGATAATGATAATAATGATGATAATGATAATAATGATAATAATGATAATAATGAATAATGATAATAATGATGATAGTGATGATAATGATGATAATAATAATATAACACTACTAGTAGTTTGATTGTTGTCTGCTGCTACTAGATATTTTACTATCACAACTACAACAACAACAACAACATCTATTACTACTACAACTAATACTATTACAATTAGAACCACAATTACTACTACTAGTACTACTACTACTACTCTTATTACTACTACTAATAATAATAATAAAGCAGCATCTCTCTCTCTCTCTCTCTCTCTCTCTCTCTGTGTGTGTGTGTGTGTCTGTGTTGTTAATGTGAGTGCAGTTGTTGACATTTATCTATTTGTTGACATTTGTCTATTTGTTGACATTTGTCTATTTATTGACATTAGACTCTTTGTTGACATCAGGCTATTTGTTAACATTTGTCTATTTGTTGATTTTTGTCTATTTGTTGACATTAGGCTATTTATTGACATTAGACTCTTTGTTGACATCAGGCTATTTGTTAACATTTGTCTATTTGTTGATTTTTGTCTATTTGTTGACATTAGGCTATTTGTTGACATTGCAGGAAGTTATCGGGTCATCAGCTTCAGTAATCATGTCAGAGACGTCAATCATAATAACAGTTATTATTGTTATCGTGATGTTATCTATTATCGGTGTCATCATATTTGTCATCTATAGACGTAAACAAAAACGAGCCAAGTTGACAAAGGTAACGAGATAATTATCTTTATTAAACATAACGATAAATTTTAAAAAAAACAGAGATAATATTTATAACCTCATCTCGTAGGTTAATATATATAAATTTATATATATATATATATATATATATATATATATATATAATTATATATATATATATATATATATATATATATATATATATATATATATATATATATATTGTAAATAACAGACGTGGTATTACTTTATGTGTTGGCATCTCAACGAGTGAGTGACTGAATGAGTGAGTGAGTGAGCGAGCGAACGAGTGAGTCAGTGTGTGGTTTGTTTAACATCGGTACTGGTCACAACGGAGACATAGGTCCTAAGTACTATTCCAACGACACACCCTACAACGACAGATGCTACTAGGGTTCGCACCCTGACCTCGAGATTTATGGATGCGATAGGTTCATCTCAGCATTCTTCGGGCCGACCGGGCCACCTCATTCTGGATCAGTCGGGATTGTTTTGACCAGTGCTATTATAGTCCCATTTAATACTCGAATACTGATACATTGCGGCATCATGTTCTACTCCCCGTGAAGCATTATCTTTTTTCTTATTACCCATTCTGTCGGGTCGAGAAGGTAGGGGACATCACCTCAATAATGTCGTCCACTTCTTCCTAAAATCCAGTTGGTGCAGGATAAATGGCGAGTTCGTGGATTCGAACCGGAAGTCTTTTAGATTGTACTTGATAACTCACCTCTGTGAAATATAGATTATTTGAGATTTTGCTATTTATTTTCGAGACGTTTCTTTTTGTTGACAGCGTAATGGCGACTGTCATCCGACCACGTCAGAGGAACAGTCTAAAGAGATGGAACTGCTAAACACACCGCGTGATGAGCACCAGTCGCCAGATGGCAGCACCGAGACAACCCCACTAAATGTCAACATCGAACCGGAAGTTGGCGAAGATGCGCTAACCGAGAATAGAACATAGCGAGTTGATATCGACGATATGTGGATAATCATCTTCTTAACTGTATAAATTATATATATATATATATATATATATATATATATATATATATATATATATTTATTTGGTATATTGTGATGGTATATCTTTGAACCTTATTACTGAGTGTATAATGACCATTTGGCATAGAATCCAGCAGAACACTTATAAGCAAGAAGTTGTTTCAATATGTCCTGAAACTATTTCCAAATTATCTTATGTGACTGATCGGTGACACCATATATATATATATATATATATATATATATATATATATATATATATATAAAACACATCATATCAGACAAAGTAGCATTCTTCGCTTTATTAAATGGATTGGAAGTTAGCACACCCAGTCTAACATATACACCTATATGTTCCTGTTTACAAAAAAATAAAGATTCACTCAAAGTTATATAATATACTGTAAATCGGCAGATGATGGCGGCGTTTTAATTTGGCGAATTCTTGGTTCGATGAGATTCATGATTGTGTGTTATACTGTAAAACAGAAAATCGTGGCGTCGTTTTAAATTGGCCAATTTTTGCCATTCTCCGAATAATTATAAAGTTGATATAAAATATTTACCATCTGTGTATATGCCTCGCTAATCCATTATCTCAATACTGTTAGTTCGATTAATTTATTTTGGAAACATTCAAATGAAAATAATAAAATTTAACACATTTTAAAAATCATTTTGTAAACAAATAATACGATATTATTTTTCGTGGAATTTCATTGGGAGTATTTAATCACGATGGTGTTCTGTTTCGTTTCTGGAAGCTCTCCTATGACCGGCGACCCATGATCCATCGACTGACATCGATCCACGGATCACAAACTTTGAGTATTAATGCTCTCTATAAGGTATACAACGTACCCCGTATAATCATGGCTACGGAATTCCCGACTCGTCACCAATAATCCGTCTTCCCGCGCGAGCTTCAGAAATGGCGTCATACTTTCGTCTGCTTCGAGGACGTAATTCGAAAGGTTTTGCTTTTATGCGTTTCAGCTGGCTGCCGAAACATGTGTTTACAGAAGTGTGCTTTATACCAAATGGTCACTGTATGATCTAATATGTATACTGTGTGTATGTGTTCGTGTGTGTTCGTGTGTGTGTGTGTGCGCGCGCGCCCTTATTGTTGTTATGCAATAAACACATTACCAAAAATTTACCCTTTTCTTATTTGTTGGTGTATATTTTGATTAATATCCTGGTCATATCCCGGACATATCACTGGAGCCAGAGGGGAGGGTAAATTTCTAAGAAAAACTCGGGTGTGAGCTGTCTAAACAGCGAGATATCTGTTAATATTTGATGACTATTAGGATAGGCTTAACCCTCTGCACCATCAACATATAGAAACCACCCACCCCCTCCACCCCGTAAAATATACAATTTTATGTGACTGGAATATCAAATATCAAATGTACATAAATAAACACGAATATTAACACATTTTTAGAGAACGAAACTGTATTAATTTTATGTCTAAACTGAGTGGGTCAACTCACGCCTAAACCACAAATGACAGACATCAACTCAGGAGAGAAATAAGTAATAATTAACATATTTCATATTTTATCTCAATAATTTCTCATCACCATAATCTTCAACCATTTATAATATGTTAATACTAATACTAGAAATTATGAATATTTGATAAGATGAAGAAATGTCAAATAATACGAAATATCTAAAGTTGATATTAGCGTCGTTGGCTACACATCTATAGCACCTGGCTTCAAATCCCGGTCGGGCTGTGTCAGAAAGATGTTTCATCTTTCAGTTAGCTTCGTTACCTTTTAGGTCATTCGGCACATTTAGCCTGCCACGTGCACTAATCTGACCGTAAAACAACGATATTTACATTTTACAGTTACATTGTAAACATAACCAGAACAGCCATCAGCCAATATTGGTTGAAAAACAACAGCAACAGCAATAACAACAACAACAACTTCAAAATCCGACGTGAGTTCATTCATTGGTAAAATACCCTCTGACCTGATTATGGCCATGACCTGTTGATATGGGCTAAGGTATGAAATAGTCAACTCTTAATTTATATTAATTTTTATATAAATGTTTTCATTTCGTGATACACATATATGTAAAGGGGTCAGAGATTGAGGGCTGACTTAAAACTGAACCAATTCGTTTCGTAAACAATTAATTGTAGATACGAAATCGATATCTTTTTGTTATGGAATTGAAGACTGGAGTAGCTTATCTCGACTTCCAGATGTCTGAGGACTTCCATCGTCTCAAACATCCCCTAAAACAATATTGGCTACTGAACTTTGAGGAAAGCAAGGGATAGACTGTTAACATCAACAAACCATTGAACGTTAAATGAATTACAGCCACTCTATGAACCGAACCAGGTTTTTTTAGAACATGACACACTCTCGATCCGAAATGATCGCCTTTACAGAAGATTAAGTAATTGGAAAGCACAACTTGACAATAAAGGTCACACCAAGTTAATAGATTAGAACATCTTATATTTATAAAAGAATTAGTTTAGTTTATTAAACCAAAAAGCAGTTAATGATAATAATTTGATCAAAATAACAAACAATAACTTCGAGGACGTAATTCGAAAGGTTTTGCTTTTATGCGTTTCAGCTGGCTGCCGAAACATGTGTTTACAGAAGTGTGCTTTATACCAAATGGTCACTGTATGATCTAATATGTATACTGTGTGTATGTGCTCGTGTTTGTTCGTGTGCGTGTGTGTGTGTGTGTGTGTGTGTGCCCTTATTGTTGTTATGCAATAAACACATTACCAAAAATTTACCCTTTTCTTATTTGTTGGTGTATATTTTGATTAATATCCTGGTCATATCCCGGACATATCACTGGAGCCAGAGGGGAGGGTAAATTTCTAAGAAACTCGGGTGTGAGCTGTCTAAACAGCGAGATATCTGTTAATATTTGATGACTATTAGGATAGGCTTAACCATCTGCACCATCAACATATAGAAACCACCCACCCCCTCCACCCCCGTAAAATATACAATTTTAGATGACTGGAATATCAAATATCAAATGTACATCAATAAACACGAATATTAACACATTTTTAGAGAACGAAACTGTATTAATTTTATGTCTAAACTGAGTGGGTCAACTCACGCCTAAACCACAGATGACAGACATCAACTCAGGAGAGAAATAAGTAATAATTAACATATTTCATATTTTATCTCAATAATTTCTCATCACCATAATCTTCAACCATTTATAATATGTTAATACTAATACTAGAAATTATGAATATTTGATAAGATGAAGAAATGTCAAATAATACGAAATATCTAAAGTTGATATTAGCGTCGTTGGCTACACATCTATAGCACCTGGCTTCAAATCCCGGTCGGGCTGTGTCAGAAGGATGTTTCATCTTTCAGTTAGCTTCGTTACCTTTTAGGTCATTCGGCACATTTAGCCTGCCACGTGCACTAATCTGACCGTAAAACAACGATATTTACATTTTACAGTTACATTGTAAACATAACCAGAACAGCCATCAGCCAATATTGGTTGAAAAACAACAGCAACAGCAATAACAACAACAACAACTTCAAAATCCGACGTGAGTTCATTCATTGGTAAAATACTCTCTGACCTGATTATGGCCATGACCTGTTGATATGGGATAAGGTATGAAATAGTCAACTCTTAATTTATATTAATTTTTATATAAATGTTTTCATTTCGTGATACACATATATGTAAAGGGGTCAGAGATTGAGGGCTGACTTAAAACTGAACCAATTCGTTTCGTAAACAATTAATTGTAGATACGAAATCGATATCTTTTGTTATGGAATTGAAGACTGGGGTAGCTTATCTCGACTTCCGGATGTCTGAGGACTTCCATCGTCTCAAACATCCCTCAACACAATATTGGCTACTGAACTTTGAGGAAGGCAAGGGATAGACTGTTAACACCAACAAACCATTGAACATTAAATGAATTACAGCCACTCTATGAACCGAACCAGGTTTTTTTAGAACATGACACACTCTCGATCCGAAATGATCGCCTTTACAGAAGATTAAGTAATTGGAAAGCACAACTTGACAATAAAGGTCGCACCAAGTTAATAGATTAGAACG